>WSFP011493802.1:0-14544 GCA_009831015.1 Picea engelmannii | reverse complement strand
AATGATATACATGGAAAATACTCTCGAGCTCTATATCAAATAAATTCTTCATGTGTATTTTTTTTTAACAAGACTTCATTTTATAAATATCAAAACTTGCATATGATATCTTGTAACATGGAAAAGGAACACATTTTCCTAAAGAAACAAACATTCCACAAGTTATAGGTATACATGGAAAAAGCTAAAGATGTCAACCCAAATTTGAAAATACCCACTTCATGAGAATACACAAAAGCATGGACATAAGATCAACAATTATTGCTAACTTTTGTTGTCTATTAGATATAGAGAAAGAGAAAATGAAATCAAGCATGAAAACCTAAATACACAACTCAAGAGGACATGTTACAAAGGCTTAGTAAAGGCACAAAGGAATACTAGATATAGAGAAAGAGAAAAGGAAATCAAGCATGAAAACCCAAATACACAACTCAAGAGGACATGTTACAAAGGCTAAGTAAAGACACAAAGGAGTACAAGATGGAAATTTTAAAAAACATTCAATGCCTCCAAAAACATAGGTATGACATCCTCTAGTTACACCCTTAAAAAAATTAATATGATATTCATTCCAAGCTTGACTGTGTTGTATAAAGATTCATGGAAAAGCGTCCATGAAACAAAGGTAAATCAAGTTTGATGTCAAAGATTAAGGATACATGTCCTAGCTTAGAAAAGGGGCATTGCACTACACTCTACATCCAAGTATCTTCTCAATTGGGTTATGCTCTATTTCAATTCAAACAAGTCAATATCAATCTCCAAATGAAATATAAATTCAAAAAGGTTCTAAGAAAGAAATATCAAAGGATTAAAGGAAAAACAAATTACAACTTTTTAATTCAATAAAATTTCATAAACAAACAACAATTTGAGGATTGCCACAATCAAGAAGACCATAAGAAGCAAAGATGGCATATTTCAATCTTACACAAAGAGAAGAGATACTGAAAAACTCTCTGATATTTTATAGGGGAAAATTTTCATTAATGACTAACTCGTATTCACTCAAATGTTTTTATCATCAAGATTTTAAACCTTCTTAACTGTCTATGGAAATAATTTCATACCTACAAAGCCCACAAGGAATAATGAAAACAACAATTTAGTGACAACAAAGTTAGATTTTAAAAAATTTTGAAGGACCATTTTTATCATAAGTTGCAACACCCATTGTGTATCTAAATTTATGCAATCTATAGAGTATGGAAACAAAACTAGGAAAGCATACAAATTCTAAAAATGAAAGAAGCATGTTTACAAAGAAAAATTAAAACAACAAGCAATCAAGAGGTATGAAATGTGCTTAAAATCATTTTGTTGACAAGTACAAATGATCATCCCAAAAGAAGAATACAATCAAGATTTATAATATGCACATCAAACTTATTTGGCCTACAGAATAATTAAGAAAAATAGCTGGAATCTCAACAATAAAAATACAAGGCAGATTCAATGCAACAATCCAACATACAAAACAATAAATTGTACAAGTCAAAGAGGAGAAATCAACTATCAGGATGTTAAAGTTTTCATTTTTCACTATTTCAAGGTAAAGAAAAAATGTTTTGTTCAAGAAAAGATTAAAGCATATGCGAGAATTTTTCCATTAATATTACTGTATGCCATCATTCAAAAGCACTATATACAAATATTCATATTTATTCATTCCATACACTCGTACGTTTCAATAATAATAGCCCTCTCTATTCACATACACATCCATTTATTATAGCGTATTTTCCAATTCCATATTACTATTCATTTTCATTCACATATTTTCCTATCCAATAAATCCATCTATGAATTTTCCACTAAATAACCTGTATCCATCCCAACACATACCATATACTATTATCATTCTCATATCATACTTCCATTTCTCCTCCATATCAATTTCATCCCATATCTACATTCCTACAGGACACTATAAAAGTGTCCACTTATAAGTTTCTACATGAAACTACATGTTACTCCACCTACAGCCATTTCTAGTTCATGACTATCTACAGGAAGATATAGAGGGCCCTGCCTACAACATAAAATCTTGCAAAGTATATAATAAGGATGGTGGTTCACTACAAGAAACTACAATAGTTAATTTCATCCCCAAATCAAGTTTCCAAACTCTAAGCAACATACCACATGCAAATCAACTCCAAACCACAATGTTATAATCAAATCTCACCAAAATAAGAAGGTATGTTACAATTGTATTTATTTTATTTTATTAAATGTATTATATTTTCATGTAATATTCTACAATCATCAACCCCTAATCCTTAGTTTGAATTCCCAATCTACCAATATCTTTTATTAATGTGGTTGTTCATAATCAAGTTGGGTGAGGTAAAGTGAGCTTCATGTTATGATCTGAGTATACCCAAATATCATGAAGCAAATAATCCATGATCAAATTAAATTAGTGAATGAACATCATGTACAATTGATTGAATATTATTGCAAGGAATAAAGGAAAAGAAGCATAGGAAGAATAAATTCATCATTTCAATGGTTCAAATTTTATCAAGTTTTCAACAGTGAAAATGGTCCAATGTTTTGATTGGTACTCACTTATTCCTTTGAATTAGACTCTAAAATTTGTATATGTTGTATATAAACCTTTACACTATCAACTTTAATTTTTTCATCAAATAACGTTGATTTTAAGTGGGTCAAATAATTTAATTATACATCACTATAAGATCAATCTAGAAAACTCATAAAAACTAAGTAGTCCATTGTTTTGAATGTTCCTCTCTCATGCCAAGGAATAAGAGTCTAAATTTTTTAGGGTGTATATTAAATATTCCTATATATCTCCTATAAATTTCATCAAATAACTTTGATTTTTTGTTGGTAAAAAAAAATTCAATCACAAAGCACTAGTGAAGTAATCAAGAAAACTAAGAAAAATGAAATGCAAATGCTTGAATAAATTCTCCAAGTGCTCAAGCATCTCCAAAAACTCAATGAAATCAAATAAATAAGATAATAGTAGGTACAACAATGGCATCCATTATTTTCTCCATCACTACACAAGTTTCAAAAACTTCCTCTCAAGGAATAAGAATGATTGTCCCAAGACCATGCATACTTTGTTTTTCAAGATGACATTCCACAACATACTTTCCAAAGTTTTCTATCAATAGTAACTTATTTAAGAATTTAAATTCATATGAATATGAATATTTTGACAAGAGAGATAGGGAAACAAATTTATCAACCATGCCTCCAAGACTTCATCACAAATTCATGTAGTTATTCAAAGGAACTCAAGTTAAGAGAATCAAAAGGAACCAAGAAGATCATTTCCAAATTTTGAGAATGAAAGAGATCAGTTTTTGAGGGAATTTTTTTGTTGAATAGGGGAATGAAAAAATTCCATATGGATGGTGATAATGGGAATCCAATTTTTCTATTTTATGGAACTTATACATCTACATTTGATACTTTAATTACCCTAAGACAATATCTTCATGACAATCATGCATTCCTTGTTATGACCAATGTAAACATTATGACTTATGGTTATTTGATTATATATGGTTTACTTAATTCAAGACTAAACATGGATAGCCAAGTCATCCTCGGACTTGGGCTCATCCCTAATCCAAAGAGGGATAGGGAGCTCCTATTTTTTATACCTTTTTATCTCAGATAATCCAATATCCTCATGTCTTAACCAAGATGCAAAAGCCATTATTTGGACATCCCATACATATGGATTGGGACTTCATTTGTAGGGGTGAGAGAGGACAAGGTTGTGTAAATAAAAATCACATAGTCTATCTCTCTCTTCTATGTTATTATCTTGGTATAATTCCACAAAGGCCTTAGGAGTCTAAAAGGAGGAATCAACTTGTTGTCCTAGGCTTGGTGTTTGGAAGATGTACCATTGTTCCTCAAGGAACAATTGTACACTCTTGTTGGCTACCTACAGTTCAATATCTCTTGAGAGAATTGATCCATCCTTGTCAAGGATGCCCCTATGACCTCTATTCCATCATTCTTAGCATCCAATTCCTTCTTGGTTTCTTCTAGTTCTTTCTTTAATGTTTGGTTTTCCAACATTAATTTCTTACTACAGTGTGTTTCCTACATTTTAAGGATCTACAACTTTTATTGTAGGTGCTAGAGCTACTGCTCCAACTCCTTTGTATTTCCCTCTTTTCTCTCTCCCTTACTTCCTTCTACCATATTTTTCCATTGAAGGGACTCTATCTTGATCCTTTACTATTCCACTAAAGTATGGTGCAAAAGGGTACATGTTGGTCTTCTTTCTTCCTTTTTTGTTTACTCTTCCTATGGTGGTTTCCCCTTCATGTGGTGTTTCCTATTCATGTGGTCATTTCCTCTTCTTCTATGGTGTTTTCCCCTCCCCTTTTGGTTCCTCTATATATCTAGAAGAGTCCATGATTTTTACTATTATGGTAGAAAGGGGTGTTACCATATTAGGAGTGCCTTGTGATGTTTCCCTCTTCTTTCTGTAGGGCTGCCTTCTTCTCTATTGAGTGGATTCTTTGTCCTTTTTCTTTAGAGGGCTTGTTTATGGTGTTGAAACACATATAATCCTAAACTTTGATCTTGCCTTTCTCAACTTCATCTTTCCCAAAGTGACAACTCATAAATCAACTTTTGAAGTTTAAATCAAATTTATTTCTGATCATAACGCGTGCATGATATCCGTCGTTGATGAAGTTCCCCCATTTGATCAAGCGATCCTCTTTTCCCTGGAGTTTTGGAGCCACCTGATCGTTAAAGAGTCAAATCACTAAAGGTCGCTCCAGAGCTTCTCGCTTCGGGCGTTTCGACAGGTCTTCACGATTAAAGTCTCAAAACCCGAAAGTGTCTGTTATCACTTTTTCATATAACTTTAAAGGACACAAGTCATAGCACCCATGTATCTTTTGAGTCTTCCCCAGGCTTGACACATGACATCCATTTCCGACCTTTTTATCTGAATATTTGTACGATTTTAAGTAACACGTGGCACCCCCTGGTATCAACACATCATCTAGAATAACGTCATATTCGACACGTCACTATTGGAGATGACTTTTTAGAAATATAACAAAGAGATAACTCGCAAATCCACGAAGAATTAAAATGTCAAAGTGCTAGTTCTTAACTAATTAATTTAATACTTATTCAAAGGATAATTAATCACTTTGCATTTCGGAGTTCGGACGTTTTTTTTTGTTTGTTAATTTGTGCGGGACCTGTTGGCTACGCGATTAACCTGTGGCTTGAGAAACCGTGACTCAGGGGCATCTAAGCTGTCAAATTCACCCGGGGATCGCACCCGGCCTGAGCCACACCAACCCTTAACATGGTTGGATTTTTTGTCCCCGCAGGTTTCGAACCGGTGACTTTAACAACACGGAGTGGCTTAACAACACACTCTGTCACCGACTGTTCTACACCTCGGGGACTTTTCGGAGTTTGGACGTTATCCCTTCATCATACCCTAAAATCTTCGAAGTCCGAACTTCTGAAAACACTTGAATTTAAATGTGATTAATTAAAACTTAAAAATGATTATCGGATGGTTAATCATTTCCCAGTTTCGAGTTTCGAGGATTTATTTTCGAGATACATTTAAAAACCCCAAAGTTCGAATACCTGAAGCATTTGAAGTTAAACCTGTTTAATTAATATTTTAAGAGTGATTATATCATGATTAACCTTTCACGGATTCGTGATTCGGGAAATTTTAAATCTGTTTCATCCAAGACTCTCGAACATGAACCTCTGAACATTAATGGCATTTATCACAAATCAATGTTAATGATTTTTTAACATGGATTGTGGATCACAATGTATACTTTCTCATTAAGGTTAATAAATTTTTCATCAGTGAAGGTATACTCAAATCAATGCACCTGAGGTGAATAAGAATGTTTGATTTTGAATTCCATTTTCATCCTTCGTAGAATAGTAAATTTTTCAAATTGAGAAGCTCACACATTGCCCTGCAAATAGGTAATCCCGTTCTGATATTATATATATCATGGCACCACAGAAGATGGTCAAAGTAGCTAATGAAGGTGAAAATCCGAATGTGGACATTCTTTCAAATAACTCACCAAGAGCCATAGACACCTTGGACACGGGTGTTCGAGATTCTGGAGCATGAGCTTATAAATTGCCCAGAAGATTCGAGCAATGAAGTGAATGACACACATGAAGCTAAACTTAGGGATATCGTGAAGTTTGAGGTACACAGAATAGTTGCGTGACCGAGACTCATATCGTATAACGACATGATAGTCTGGGCCCTGGAAAACGTCGACATCAGTACCATGAGAAATTTCAACTCTCAAAAGGTTGTTGTGGGGTATTTTCGACCAGAACACATACAAGTAATGTATAAGATATCCACCGATTTTAAATATAATTTCAATGTTTCATTCATGCTGGAGTTTGAAAAATAGGAGTGTATACAATATGAAAAAATCTATCATGATATGATCAAATTTTAGTGGGGGCACCCAGAGAAATTCAGAGCCGACACTCATGGAATTTACGCCACAATGTCATTAGATACTCATATGATTTATATAGTTATGATTCTATGTAGGATATTCAAGAAGAAAAGTCCACCCATTTCCCGTTTGCATGGGTGCCAATTATGCACGAGGTGGCTGAGGGATACTCTTTCAATTGGGCCAAGATATTATCAGACAACTTGGCTAAATAAATCACAGAGTACCGATTGGCGAAGTCAAAGGGTCAACCCACCCATTTCTATATGTCTGTATATATCATGGATGTTATTTTCTTTATAACCCCTTTTCCGTTGATGAACTGGAGTTGGAACCCAACCAGCATTGAACCTATCCACTTCTATCACTCCAAGTTATGGGAAGACAAAGCCAAAGATTTCTTCTATGAAATCTTCCACCAGGTAGTGGTTCCATTTCATATAGCTTTATATGGTTGCCCACCCTCTCGGATTTCAGACAGAATCATGGGAAAATTGGGCTAGTATGTCGAGAAGTGGCTTATCAAACAATGACAGGGGCATTAGCAAGGAGTTGAAAGCAACTCATAAAAAGGTATGGCCTACCTTCCCTCTTCAGGTCGATATGTTTTCATTATTAGACTTTGTTCACTCCAAAGTGGAGGTAACAAATTTGGAGGATGTCAAGTTGGTTGGCATCGAGTTTAAAAGGCATGATCCACACAAAATCATGGAAAATCACTTGGCCCAATACAACCTGAAGAGATATGTGCATGAGAACTTCCCACATGATGAAGTATTCGGGGGAGTCAGGTATTACGAGGAAGTGTTGAACATAGTCCAAACTCTGTCCCTGGACCAACATGCCAATTTATTCAGTTTTCAAAAACACAAATGAAACAACCTACCGAAAGTGCTACAAGGAGAATCGGTAGCCACCTCGCCTACACAGGAAACTTTACCTTCGGGTTTTGAAGCAGGGAGCTCTAGAAAACAGGATACTGAGGAAAACCCAAAGAACACTGAAGTTATAATGTAGGATTTGGAGAGTTCATTACCAAACCCATTGGGCACTCAAGCAAAGGCTTATATCGAAGATTTTCTAAAGCATGGGCATGATACATCTCCCTCTACACCAACAACATCTGCTACCAAAACTGCTAAGAAACAACCATCCATGGAAATAGGTTCCCCTATTACTTCATTGCCACCATTGCAGTCAAGTTTCAGAAACACAAGTTACAAAGTTATTTTTATAGATGATCTCACCCCAATTTCACTTGAAGAGATGCCTCCTTCAAACTTCTTCTTTAGCAAGAAAAGGAGGGCTATCATTAAACGAGAAACACATAAAAAAGATGGAGCGATAGTCAAAAGGAAAAGAATGGTGTACGATGGAGAGAATTGAGATGATTCAAAATTCACCAAGGAAATGTCAGTTTCATTAGGTGCATTTTCCACTGCAAATCAGTGATCTGTGTAAAATCTGGTCGAGCAGCTAAGACAGAGAAACTTGTTGGTAGGGAAGTTGCAAGATCGGATAATGACTATGGAACATGATGTGAAAAATAATATGAACAGATATTTTGAACAGATTGGAGCTTATGACAGACATCAAATTCAACAACTGCAAGCTAACCTTGAAGTGATCCATCAGAATTCACATGCCAACAAAGTCTTGATCACGCAACAAGAAGAGCTAATAAAGCAATGCAATCCAGATTAGACTTTACCGAAGGTACATCAATAGAGGTATCAACTTTTGGACTCAAGCATTGGAGGTAAATGAAAATCTAGAAATAGCCCAACAAGATCTCTTCATGAAGGTCGAGGCCATCCAAAATTTCTACCAGGCAGTTGATTTTTCTATGAAAGACATATACCTCAAAAAAAGAGAAGCTCGTTCATCTTGAGTTAAGTTTCAGGAGTTTTTCTTATTACTGCCAAAGGAGATATAGTTTTAAAAGCCTGGGAAACCAATCTAGCAGAAAGAAAAAGACTTGTAGGAGAGGTAAATGAAGCTTGTCTACAAGCATTGTCCTTACTAGACAAAGGAATAATTGATTTTGAAGGAAATGCTATCTCTGAATCCCTGGGTCAAATTGATATAGAAAAGAACCAGTATAATTCTAGAATGAGCAAGGAAGAGGTCCTGGAGGCCATTCAGAAAATGGACCAGATTGAACTCCTTCAAATAAATAAATTGATAGTAAACCCAAGATTTCAATTACAGTTCATATCTCAAGAAGTGAAAAGGATACAAGAAAATTTTCCTCAGGTAGAGAGGAAGTTGTATACTTTCAAGGAAAATCAAGCAACTGAACCTTCAAGGTTGGTGGTGAAATTAGTGAGTAGATGCATCCAATGTATTGAATATGGGAAGGCCAACACATCCGGAAAGAAGTAAGAAAGTGTTATTACATTATTGGATATAGTTGAAAAGACAAATGGCAACAAAGCTATGATGACTAGGACATTATGTCAGAATACTAGAAGACAGAAGGGTTTGGGCCAACAGACGAAGAGATCACCAACAAATCTCATCATTCTCTATGCTCTATTTTCTTATTTCAGATATTTACTATTTTAAATTATGAGAAGTCCACTCGTTTTGAGTTGAGACAATTTTTTATAAATACATATATTGAATATCTATTAAGGGATGCTTCCTGCTGATTGTAATAGAGAAAACTCTCATTATTGAGTATTAATGCAAGTGCGGAAAGAGATTCCAAGTTTTGTTTAATCTGGGTTATGTACTTCTTTTGTTTTTCTATATCTCAGCAATTTCTTTAAGAATTTCCTTGATAAATGTTTGATTTCAATTTAGTACAACAACTATTGTAATCGCATTGCATCATTAATTTGTTAAACAAACAGTTTTTCCTCTGCATTTACTGTGAGTAAATCAAGACCTGCGAGTTATGTGAATTATTGTATTTTATACTTTATTCAAGGTTACACTATCTATTTTCTTCCACTACAACAAGGTGAGACTCTTCAGTAATTGATGCCTTACTTTGTTTTACAGTTTTGTAGTTTTCTCTCACATGATTCGACATTACAATTTTGACTTAGACACGAAATACGACCTTTGTGCTACCATACTGTTAATTTCATTTAAGGAATTTTTATCATATAACTAAGGTAGAAAAAGCACTTTTAAAAACAAACACTCTCTTGAACTTTCATGATGCATGACATTATCCTTTGAGCCTTAAGTTTAATCTCAGGACCAATAGATGGTGCATTTAGCTTGATCAAGGTGGTATCCACCTCCTTGTCTAAAACCTCTATCTTAACCTTTTTCTTTTTGTTATTTTGTTTGGAGGATCCTGACCTGCTAGCCTTCTTTATATTCCTTACATATTTCTCTTCTTCAAGTCTTTGTTCTCTCATAGCTTCTTGTGCCTCCAAAAATGCCTACCTATCCATATCCTCAAATTCTACTGATGAAAATATGTATTTCAAATTCCTCAAGGCCTCACAAACTATCAATTTGATAGGGCCATGATATGTCAATGCTTCTTTCTTCCCCACTTTTACTTTGGTGCCCATCTCTTTCAAGGACTATAGAAGGATGTAAGGTATGTTGAGTATTTCTTCTGGTTGTTTGTGGGAGAGGTGCCTCAATTGGCGAATGAGTCTAAAATGGTAGGCATATACAACACACAACCTTCCTTCACAATAAATGTACTTAATGATGTGGTAGGTCACCTTGGGCCATGGTTAGGGAAGACTTTCCCTCTTAACATCATGTTTTTCTTCCAGTGGTTCTTCATAGTTTAGGAAGACAAGTTTCTTAGCATTCGTAGCTTATTTTGTTTCTTCCTTGTCCCATGGAAATTCTATGGGAAAACCTAAGACTATACTTATGGTAGTCTCATCTACAAACATTTCCAACCCCTTGACTGGAATAACATACTATTTTCCTCTGATATTTTGAAAACTTAGTGCAAACTCTAGGGAAATATCATCATCACACCCTCTTAACTTGTCAAAGTATTCCAAGTAGTGATTCCTCTAAAATATTTGTAATACCTCGAGGTGATTTTGGAAGGTTCTGTGGGTTCTCTTTTGTTAAACCCAACCCCCATTTTCAACTTCTAAAATTTAATAAAACAACTATGTGAGCTCCGTTGTAGGTATGTGAGTAATCAAGGATGTTGATATGCCCTTTGTATAATGCAATTCTGGTAGTCACCAAATATTGGGACAACAATTAAAGAATCCCCAGTGAGGATTTCATTTTACAAAAAAAATAAATCCTTAGACTCACCTTCTCAGGAAGGGTTATAAACAATCTTTACCAGGAGTCTTGGATGCAACAAACTAGTCAAAAGAAAGGTGACTTTATATGAGGACCTTAGTTCTCTGTAGGAGGCAAAAATGTAGGTTTTAAAATGTCTTTGTGGAGAATTTTCTCTGTGGTATAACTTCTTCCAGTACCACTTGAATGAGGCACCTATAGGGTTATGGTACTCCATAGGAAAATCAAGATAATATACAAGATTCAATGAAAAAAATAGTAGGATAGGTATGAAGACAACATGAGGACTTCAACATAGAAGGATAGGTATAGAAATCTTGTTGACAAAGTGTCCTCAGACACGTAATTTTATTGATAAGGAAAAAGTGATTACAATCTAAAATGAGAACTCATAATCTACTCCTTAACCTCACATGAAGAAGGAGATAGTTTATATAGCTCAACTCTAAACTAAAAACTAGGAGAACAACCAATCACATAATCACATGGATATGATAGGTGTCCTTTACATGGAATCTAGGTGTCCTTATCCTAACAAACTAGAATAAATTAATTTCTAAAAAAATTTATACTAGAAAATACTTAGACTATAGAACTTTAGGATTATGAGGCTAACAATCCCCCCTTTAATCCTAAAGTTCATTTTTTCAAATACCAAGTTCATCTCTGAACTTAGTGAACTTTATTCTACCAAGAGGTTTGGTAAAAATATCTGAAATTTGATCTTCATATGGACATAACTAAGGCTTGATGATGTCTTTGATGATGAGCGACCTGATGAAGTGGTACTTGTTGTCGACATGTTTAGTCTTTGAATGAAATATTGGATTCTTGGCCATGTTTATTACTGAATGACTGTCGATCAATAAGGTAGTTGGTGATTTATGAGTTTCACCAAGATCGTGTAAAATGCTACGTAGCCATACAATCTCACATGTTGCTTCCCAAGTTGATTTGTACTCTGCCTCTGCTAAAGAATTGGCAATTGTTGTCTTCTTTTTATAATTCCAAGATACTGTTGTTGAACCCATATTCATTAAATAACCTGAAGTGGATTTTCTATCATCAATGTCACCTGCAAAATCAGTATTTGAATATCCAACAAGTGTAAAAATTTTGTTCCTTTTGTAGAGAAGACCAAAGCCTTTTATACCTTGAATGTATCTTAGTACCCTTTTTGTTGAATTCCAGTGACTTTCCCTTAGTTCCTGCATAAAGCTTGAAAGTATACTTACTGAATATGACAAATCTAGTCGATTATTTTTCAAATAAATGAGACTTCCAACCAATTTCTTGTACTTTGTACTATTTACCAATTCCCCCCCTTCAAATTTTGAAAGTTTCATTTTTTTCTCCATGGGGGTAAGAGAAGGTTTACAATCTTCCATGCCAAATTTCTTTAACAATTAAGTGGCATACTTAGTTTGACTAAGGAATATTTGGTTAGGATGTTGAGATAAATCAACTCTAAGATAATAATGAAGTGTCCCTAAATCAGTCATTTTGAACCCTGCTTTAAGTTCTTCCTTAACTTGTTTGATGTGAGCTTCATTATTTCTTGTTATGATTAAGTCATAAAAATAGAGTACAAGTATCACCATGTGCTTATATTGCATTCGAAAATACAATGTATCATCTGATTCACTTCGTTGAAAACCCACCTTTCGTAGGTACTCATCCATTTTTTGCATACCAAGCTCGAGGAGCATGTTTCAAACCATATAAAGCCTTCACAAGTTTGAAAACTTTATGTTATTGTCCTTTGGCTTCAAAATATTTTGGTTGAGTCATGAAAAATATTCCTTTAGATCTCCATTCAGGAAGGCACTTTTTACATCCATTTGATTTAATTTCCAACCATTATGTGCAGCCAAATTGATAATTATTCTGATAGTATTCCATTTAGCTGTGGGTGCAAAAGTTTCTTCATAATCAATTCCTTCCTGTTGAGAAAAATCTTTTGTGACGAGTCTTGATTTGTACTTGTCAATTTTACCATTGGTCTCGTACTTTACTCAATAAACCCATTTACAACTGATGGGCTTAACATCATGTGGAGAATCAACTAAGTTTCAAGTCTCATTTGCAAGTATTGAATCATATTCATTAATCATTGCTTCCTAGCATTCTTTATGTCTAGTTGCTTAAGCAAAAGAAGTAGGTTAAGTGGAAGTATGAACAAAATTATCTTATGCTCTTGAAGATCCCCTAGTTCCTGCCGTGTTCATTTCATCTGAATGAACATCTTTAAGAAGTTGTTCGGCCCACTTTGGCTTCTTATGTTGAGGGGATTGAGGATCTGAATCACCATTATTATTGAAAAGAGGATTTTCAAAAAATGAGGATATTCTTTCATCTGAAATATCTGAGGTTGGAGAAGATTATTTTGAATATTCAGTATCATAAGAGTCTTTTGTCATTTCATTATCAAATGAATCAGAAGAACTATTTGATAAAGAGATGTCTTCTGGAGAAACAAAGTCTTTTTCAAACCAAAAAGTTTGATTTGACTTGTTCAACTTACTTTTACCCTTACTATTTTTCTTCTCTAAACGACTAAGGAGATGATTAATCTCATCTAAAACATTACTTTTAGTTTCATAAAAACTTATATCTCTACTGACAATGAATTTTCCATTTGAAATCAATCTATACCTTTTATTTTCATCAGAGTATCCAATGAAGGTACACTTCATACTTCGGTTTTCTAATTTATTCCTCTTTTCCTTAGGAACTAAAGTATAACATGTTGATCCAAAAACCCTAAGATGATTTACCTTGGGTTTAAAACCGTACCAATCTTCATAAGAATTTTTTCCATCTAAAGTTGATGTAGGTGATCGATTTCTGAGATAAACTACAGTATGGACTACTTCAGCCCAATATTTTGTGCTCAACCCTTTAAACTGCATCATAGATCTTGACATGCCCATGAGAGTTTTGTTCATCCTTTTAGTAACTCCATTCTGTTTTGGAGTATAGGAATTTTTCATTTGCCTCTTAATTTAAGTGTTTTGATAATAATCATTGAATTTAGTTGAAGTGAATTCACCTCTATTATCAGTTCTCAAAGAAGCAACCTTTTCTCTAGTTTCATTTTCAACCATGTGTTGAAAATTTACAAACTTTTCAAAAGCTTCATACTTTTCCTTTAAAAAGAGCACCCATGTCATTCTAGTGTGGTCATGAATATACAATATAAAGTATCGACATCCACCAAAATAAGAATCCATTGGAACACATATATCATTGTGAATCAACTCTAAATACTTTGTTGCACTCCATGAGCTGGTTGGAAAAGCTTATCGCTTTTTCTTTCCAAAAATACAAGATTCACACTTGGAATTTTCTTTCTTGAAAGTTGGAAAACCTTTTACCAAATCTTGGGACTTACGTTTCAAGAGACTATCAAAGTTTAAGTGACCAAATTGAAAATTCCATAATCTGAATGAAGACATTTCAAAATTCATTGTTGTTGCAACCTCTTGCTTTCTTTGGATGACTTTCCCATTCATTCTTAGTAACTTTCGATATTCATATGCAGTCATTATTGTTTTCAAGTTATCCTTCTTTGTCTTAATATTCACCAAACCATCTTGCATGACGATTCGATGCCCATCTTGTCTGATTGTGACTAAGGATAACAATTTTTTCTTAAAAGTTGGTACATACCAAACATTTGAAATCCATTTTTCACCAATTCCAGGGAGAAAAAATTTCACTGAACCTTTTCCTTGAGGTATATGAGTTGTATCATCAGCTAAATAAATGGGATTTAGTTGAACATATTTATAATTCCAAAAAT
>WSFP011493797.1:0-14544 GCA_009831015.1 Picea engelmannii | reverse complement strand
AGACTAGTTGAAAGCTTAGAACTTATCAACCAAGGGGTGAATTGAGGGACTTCTATTGTAGGAGGGTGCACAGAGTCGAGAATCCAAATACTCAAAAGTATTTGAGATATTTCCGCAAGGAGTTCATGTAGGAGTCTCTTTGAAGACTCGAAATTACAAAGAAAGCTCAGAAGGGGTAGCGCCATTGAAGTGTTCAAAGGAGGACAAGGTCGAACTACTTTGAAGGGAGATGAGGGTCGAAGTCATCCAATGGAAGTAAAGTCCCAGGGGAAGAATCTTGGTTTATTTCGTAGGAGTTATCAAAGGAGCAATGAGTGGTCAAAATTCTCTATGGGAAATTCTCCAAACCACAAGGGCCATAGGATCCAGGGAAGTTGTAGGGTGGTTAGAGGCAGGCGAGCTTACCACTCTAGGATCCAGAATCAATATGGACCATTGATTGTGCTTTGTAGAATCCATCAGATCATTTCATCATTTTGGGGATCCTAACGACAAGGAGTTGAGAACAGTGAAACGAAAGTCCCGAAGTCATGAGTTGTGACAGGAATTGGATTAGAGTTTCAGGATTTCGACACTTCGGGTGTCGAGAAATGGAGAAGGCAACGCTTTGGGAGTGAAAGTCACGAAAGTCAGGAAGAGTGGAAGGTGGCGTACTTTTCGCCAGGTTGAGTCAAACTCTGTTGACTATTTTCGGGGTTTCGTAGGTTCGAAAGATGGGACCCTTGCATCAAAATTTGTGAAGTCGTGAAGTGCGAAGTCCCGAATCAGTGAAAATTTCCATTGTGGGCCAGTATTTGTTGAACCTATCGGAGTTCAACATTTCAGCACTTCCGCAGACAAGAAGTAGGGGTCTTTGTAACGAGATTCCCAAAATCGGGAAATGTGATATAACCGTGGGGAAAGGAGCGATAAAGATTTCAGTGAATCGACATTTTGGGTTTCGGCCGTTAAAGGGTCGAGAAACTCAATAACAAGAGTCGCGAATTCGTGAAATTCGAAGTTTCGAAATTGTGAAAGGCGCGATCATATTGTTTGGTCAGGAGATTTGAGTTGGTGCCTAGTGTTTGTTCATGTGGGCTCAATTCATAAGGACCTGTGGATTAATTTGTTGAAGGTTCCAATAGGGATCCGAAAGAGCTATTTCGGCTCAAGGAGATTTTGAACGATCTTGTGAGTGTATCTTGACCTACGGGTTGGGGATCTGCATCACTAAAGTTATGTTTGACGCCACTAAACATTCCTCGTTGATTAACGAAAATTCATGCTAACTAATTCGGGCAAGGGTTAGTGCATCGATAGTTAAGTTCAACATATAACTAGAAATAGCAGAGGCAAAGTTATAACCCTAAATTTAGACCACCAGTGTACTTCACCATTAATATAATGATAAAATTGCAAAGATCGATGCTATCTAGACTTAAATATCTTGTCTGCGACATTTAAGATGTCTTGGGTAAGTTCATTAGCTTTGATACTCATCTTATGTGCCTATTGTAATTTTGACAACTTACCATGTTCACATGGCTCAGGTACGGTTACCACCCATCCCCATTACTCCATTTGAAGGGGGTTCCCAATGTTATCATTTTCATTCCCACCTTGGCTCTACGAATAAAGTGCGATACGTTAAAGACCATCCCCATTTGGTATTCACCATGGCATTGTGCTCATGATTTCGTAGTTTGGTATTTGTTTTCGGTGGAAGAGAATTTGGAAGGAACTTCCAACTGGGAAACCCTATGCAAGGTAAGTCGACCTTCAATTGTTCTTTCATTTTTTTCATCCAAGTTTTCTATATCGTTAAGAAGAGTCCTGTGTACTACAGTCCCTTCAGTTAATTTCCTCAGTAGCATTTTTGGTTTTATTTCATGGTTTAATATAGTAATAGGGTGTTGGAATTACCCTAGTAATGCTTAGGGTTTCCACAGTTTCCCCTTTTCTTTGTACTAGTTTTTTCTAGACCAAGACATTACCCCTTGTGGAAAGAACTTGTTACTATGTCTTTTATAATTATGTCTCCAGAACATATGTTATTTTGAATTGAACTCTCAGAGACCTTGTTACTTGGCCTGGCCTCATTCATTGTCTAGTCTCCTAGTTGACTGTGTGTAACGAAGTTTTATATCCATGTTTTTCCTTGCTTAAGTGAACATCAGGCCTTTTGGCCGTATAGAAGGTTGTTATCTCATGTTTCTCCCCCAACTTCGAGTTTCCTCCCTTGACTATGACCAAGTTTTTGTTAACTCTAAAAGGATTAAGAGGGGGTCTCCAAGCTAACGAAATTAACAGTCGGCTTAACCCTAACTCAAATGTTTTGTACCATGTGTCGTATACTAAGAATAATCAAGATTCATTCTTTTTGTGCCCATTTACCTATAATTTGAACGTATTACAAAGGTCATACACATCTGGTGTTTTTCGACACAATATTGATCATGCATTCTCTTTTACTTAACTAAACTAATTCAAAAATGGTATTAGACATATCATTAGGGATTTTTGTTGACCTAAGGCATCGAAATATGTATACTTATATTTAGAATTTTAATATTGGGTTTATGTTTTCCATGCGACTTATGTATCTCTTTGTGATCATCATTTGTGTATTATTCCCTGTAATGTTTTTCTTTGGTTATTTACTGGTGCTTATCACTAATGATGGACCCCATTGATTTGTGAGTGTACCCATCAGGGAGTCTTGGTCTCCACTTCCCCTTTCATTCTGGAAGGTACATGAATTGGCATAATGAAGAAGGGTATCAAATCCCTCCATTAAATTTAAGTATTACTATGGCCATTCCTTTCCTATTACTATTCATTTTCCAAATTTAATCATCTTATATTTTTTGAACAAGTTATAATGGTTTTTATTGTACTCTATGCAGGGGTTTTGGCCACGGGAAAACATGGGATACAACCTTTTTCATCCTCTTAAGAGCTATTCCAATTACATATTATCTTATCCAAGAAGGCTTAGGTGACCCAGGGTAGAAAGATTCGACTAAAGAGTTAACGTTGTGGTAGAGATTGTTCATTTTTACGTTGGTTTTTACCTATGTTACCCTTCTTCACGGTCAAAGAAAGATTCGGCTTTAAAAATGTATGATTGGTCGAAAATATTTAGTCAGATTCTTACTATGTCCTAATTCGAACATTATTAGAATGGAAATATGATTTGAGTTTTCTTGACACGCTGGAATCTGTTCTTCGACATTCTGGAATTAAATGATATTGTGAATAATGTGTTATTATTTTTTTCATTCCTGTAGCTTTACTTTCAACCTTTATCATCATAGATCCTAAGAAAAAGAAAAAGGAGTGTTGGAAGTGTAAATTCTCATATTTACTGTTGATCAAAGAATTAGGTATTAAGATGGGTCTAAGTCTACCAGTGTAACGGAGATTAAAGATATGACTCTGTAATTTATATCTGGAACATTTTATTTATATATATACATATATAAAATATCTATCTATATATATAGCCATCCTTTTAATTGTACAGTGGGTCTATATAACTGTTAGAAAATTTCATATTAACTACCTAATGTAGGCGTCGGACTTTATAATTATATACAACTATTTATATGCCATATACTATAATGATTGTTGAATGGACAATGCATCTATGTATTCATAACTGCATTCATATAGTTGCTTAATATTTCGTGAATCCCTTAGTATAGTATTTGTTTGTTCCAATTTGGGCCTTTTAGTCTATATAGTTTCAAAGAAAAACTAGAATTCTCTAACAGCATATGATCTTATGACAGGTAGAAACTCTTAGAAATTCATATTTATCTTCTTGATTAATTTATTACTTTTTATATACAATAACTCTATTATTTTCACATCTAATACACAGTGGCTTGTAATTATATTTGTTATTTCCATTCTATTCCTGCCACAGATGAAGATCCTCAATCATTTTATTAATCCATTCATTATAATAATAGTGGTGTTCCTATAATAGATCATCGCGTTGTGATCTTGTAGTTTATCATATTAAAGCAGTGGTATAATCTACAACATGGACTCTTCCAAATATTTAACCAGATGTAACTCTCAGTTAATATACCAAATAACAACAATAGCATTCGTTTTGTAATTAAATCAACATGAATGATTCACTCAAACTTCATTTAATCCATTCTGTCAGTTTTAAGTTTAACAACATTCGAACAGGTTTTATCCATAGAAATACTTTGATACATAATTAACATATACATTACATCACTATATATAATCATTCAAATAGAGAAGGAGTAGGTAAACATATCTGAACCAGTTTGCAGGAAGAAAAAGGGAACAACCATGTTCCTCCTAACCGTAGAACAGGGCGGCCAAATCACTTGTCCTGTTCACCCCCTATCTTGACCATGAATCCATGAGGTCTAACTTTGAACTCCTCCTCAACAATGTCGTTCAACTTTATAAATCTTCCCCTAGCCTCACACTTAGCAAGTAGTCTTCATAACAAGAAGCAATCAGTAATATTTCCCTAGCATACTCGGCAATCTCCTGCCTCCTCACATATGCTATATATCCAAAAATTATTTTTGCCTAGGTCTTTTCCCTCCCTTGGGAATTTTCGCAGCTTTCCAAATCCCTGATTTTCAAGGGCTTCCAATGGCCAAATTCCTAATTTTCCACTTGTAGCAATCAGTACTAAGGTAGTTCCAACATGTTCCCCACTCATGGAGTCATGGTAAGCTGATTTCAACGTTGGTTGTTCCATTTTTCCTCCTGCAATAACTATAAAATATTTTGTTTCATAAAAGTGTCATAGTCAAGTAGTTAGTTGGATCAAATCAAATCTCTGCCCAACATTCATAATCATTAATTACAATTAACCAAATTCGGAATTTGCAATTTCCATAAATGGCAAAAAAATTCCAATTTTGAATTTACCAAAAATGGAATAAATTTCCTAAGCAATTGCAAATTCAAAAATAGTTTATTTTTGGGGATGTTACATCCTTTACCCCTTCAATAAAACATTGTCCTAAGTGTTCATTCCTTCCTTGGAACAAGGTTATATGAGATTTCAACAATTCTCCTTCCAACTCCCAAGTGGCCTCCTCGGGGATAAAGTGCTTCCATTCCACCTTGACTTGAGCGACAAATCGATTCAGAAGTGCTATTTATGTCCGGTCCCAAATGAATAGGGGTTCCTTCTGGAACTCGCCTTCTGGTTCTACCTACACCAGGTTCCAATCAATCATATGAGTAGGGTCATGAACATACTTTTTTAACAAACAAACATGAAATACATTATGAATTTTTAGATTGACTGGAATTGCAAGTTGGTATGCTACGGGTCCAATTCGAGCTAGTATCTCGAAGGGCCCACAAAACCTGGGTGCCAACTTGGCACCATTTCCTAACTTCAACAAACTTTTCAGGCTTTGAACTTTAAGTAAACATGGTCTCCCACTTGAAATTCCAAGTGTCTTCTCTTATGGTTCGCATAACTCTTCTGTTTGTCATGTGCCCCTTTTAAGTTCTATTGTACTTTTCTTACCATATTCTCCATTTCTAGGAGCATCTCTGGTCCAAACATGAGTCTTTCAACCTGGTTATCCCAGCTAATTGGAGTCATACACTTTCTGTCATACAGTACCTCGAAGAGGCTCAATTTAGCCAAAGTTTGGTACCCATTATTACATGCAAATTCTACCAAGTGCAAGTAGTCTTCCCACTTGCTTGGTTTTGTTCTTACGTACATGCAGACATATCTTTTACGATTTGGTTTTTTCGTTCAATCTTTCCATTCATCTATGGATGATAACTCGTGCTAAAATTCAAATTAGTATTTTACCCTCCAAAAAATTCTTTCCAAAAAGAAAATGTAAATTTTATGTCTCTATCCAAAATCACCATTTTAGGAACACCATGCAGTCTAAAAATTTCTTTCATGAATATTTCAGCGATGTTAATAGATTTAAAAGTAGACTTTACAAGAATAAAGTGTGTAGACTTACTAATTTTATCGATTACCACCATAATAGAATCATTATGTTTCTGAGTTTTAGGAAAACCTGTAATAAAGTCCAACGATATAGTCTACCATTTCTATTCTAGTACTGGTAAGGGATGCAACAGGCCAGCTGGATGTTGGTGTTCGGCTTTTACCTGCTGACAATCTTGACACTTAGAAAAGTATTCTATTGTTTCGCACTTCATATTAGGCCAATAAAATCAGTTTCTAAGTGTCGTTATCATTTTCTAGTATCATGGATGACTAGAATATGGTTTCTTATGCACTTCATCCTAGCTGTTAACTTTAACTCTATCGAATATGGTATGTATATTCTATTTTTGAATCGCAATAGGCCATTTTTATCAATATTCAGCTCTGTTTTGTCTGAATCTTTTGTAGTGTTTTGTAATTCTACCACTGTATTAGTGCAATTTTCATTGTTATTACCTGCAGTCTTTATCCTCTGTTCAAGATCACTTTCTGCCCTGTTGACATTTATTTCAAATAACCCATGAACTCTTTTGTTTAAAGCATCATCTACTTTATTTTCTTTACCCTTGATGTGTCTTACCTCAAATTTGAATTCGCTCAAGAAGGATAGCCACCTTTCTTGCCTTTCATTAAGGTCCAACTGACTAAAAAAATATTTCACACCGCTATTATCTATCAATAAAAGAAACTTTCTTCCCATTATGTTGCGTTGCCACATTTTTAAGGTGTGTATTACCGCTGACATTTCTAAGTCATGAGTGACGTAGTTTATCTCATATTCCTTTAATTTCATGGACTCATAACAAATAATGTGTCCTCTCGAGTTATGACACCACTTATTCCTTCTTTACTTGCATCAACACAGATGATACAGTCTTTATCTGGGTCTACTACCTTTAGAATGGTTGTGGTTGTTAATAGTTCCTTTAACTTATTGAAATTGTCTTGATACTTCTGTAACCCGTTAAACTTGGTCCCTTTATTTTGTAATGATGTGATAGGGTAGGCAATTTTGGAAAACCCCTCTATAAATCTATGATAATATCCGATGATTCCCATGAATGACCAAATATCTTCTACATCCCTTGGTACCGACCATTCCATAATGGCCCTTATTTTCTCAGGATCGACTGCAATTCCATCTGCAGATATTACATGTCCTAGGTAATGTATCTTCCTCTGATAAAATTCACACTTATAAAATTTAGCATATAGTTTGTGTTTCCTTAAAGTTTGTAGAACTATTCTTAAGTGTTCTTCATGTTTTTTCTATGTTTTAGAATATGCCATAATGTCGTCAATAAATACAAATACAAATTTTTCCAAATACTGGCTAAAAATACTGTTCATTAAACACGTAAATGTGGCTAGTGAATTAGTGAGTCCAAAAGGTATAACTACAAATTCGTAATGTCCATATCTTGTTTGAAAAGTTGTTTTGCTTATGTCCTCATATTTTATCCTAACTTGGTGATAACCAGATCATAGATCCAACTTCTAAAATATCTTGGCCCCACCTACTTGATCGAACAGATCATTTATCCTAGGTAAGGGGAACTTTTTCTTAATAGTTATTTTGTTCAATTGTCTATAATTGATGCATAGTCTTAGAGTACCATATTTCTTTTTCAAAAATAAGATTGGTGCTCCCCATGGTGAAACACTCGGTCTGATATACTCTTTTTCCAACAACTCCTGTAGCTGAATTTTTAGTTCTATCAATTCCAACAAAATCATACGGTAAGGTGCTTTATAGATAGGGGCTGAACCAGGTAGCAGGTCTATAGAAAAGTCTATTTCCCTTCTAGGGGGTAATTCAGGTATTTCATCAACAAACACGTCTCTAAATTCATGTAGAACAATAAGGTCTTCCAAGTTGGGTTTATCTACTTTTTCTAATAGGCTTGTTACTTGGATGGCGTAAACTTGACAACACTTTCTCATGCATTTCTTGAATTGCATTGTTGAAACTTTACTAACTGGTATTGGTTTCGGTATGCCTTGGGTTGTCCTAGTAGTGTCATTTTCATCTTTATACTTAAGTTTCTTTGCATAAAAATCAAGTAATTCTTTGTGCTTTTTTAACCAATCCATTCCGATAATCACATCATAAGATCCTCGAGGCAGAATGTTCAGATTTGTTCTTATGTTTTGACCATCTAACCTAAACTCATAATTAGAAATAAAGTAAACCACTTTCCTTTAAGTTCTTGTTGCTAGTTGTATCCATGATTTTGAATGTTTCATTTTCTTAAGTTTATTTGACTCTACCACATCAGGAGTGATATGACTTAACGTAGCTCTAGGATCAATTAAAACATAAATTCAAGTGTTATTGACTTTACCATCGATTTCCACCACAAAGGACTGGCAGTCAGATTACCGACCATCTACGACTACATTGATTTGATGCAAGCTTCTGCCCACATCACCCACCATCGAGGCTTCCTACAAATTATGAACAACATTTCTGCTTGCTGAATTAAAACGTGGATAGTTCCTCCTTAGATGAGGTTCTCCACATTCCCATCATTTTAACAGTTCCCGGGGGTTGTCCCCAAACTTCTTTGTTCCTAGCTTTACCGGTTTACCGCCTCCTTGTGTGCTTGGATGGTTGGAGTGAAAATATTTCCTTGGAAAGATTTTTTCCGCATTTTGATAAGGGGTTGGTTGGTATCCCTTCTTCCATTAGTTAATTTAGTCTTGTTCCTTATCCTTACAATATTTTGGAAATTATGGCCATTGTTTGCATTGGTCATAACACGTTTGGGATTTTCTTAAAACTTCACTCAGGGACTTGGGATTATCAAATTTGATTATGGCCTTGTAGGACTGTGTTAAACAACTTAGGAACCGCTGGATTTTCACTTATCCTCTTGGATATAAGGTACGAACCTTAGTAATTCCAGGAATTTATTTATCAGATCTTCCATAGACATTTGACCAAGTCATAACTCATAAAATTATTTCGTTTTTCTTTCATAGTAGCTTTCAGATAGGTATTGTTTCATAAAGTATTTCTTAAATTCAGACCATTCCATCTGTTTCTCCTTTAGGCCCTCGGCCAATTTCAGATCTTGCAACCAAATGCTGCCTTTTCCTTTCAGATTGTAAATGGCCATTCTGACCTTCATATTACTAGAATAGTTGTATATCTAGAAATATTATTTGATGTCTAATAACAATGCTTTAGCTTCCTCCCCTGTTGTGGCTTCCCCATCAAAGGTAGCTGGTTTAATTTTTTTAAATTCTCCTTCAAGGTGGTCTACCTATTTTCTTTTTCTGTCTGTTTGTGTTTTATCTTCAACTGAAGGTGTACCTTCAGATGAGCTATTCCCTCTTTCTGCTTTAGGGACAAAATTCTTGGAGTCCCTTTTACTGACCTCTTCTTCCTGGTTGTCATCCTTTGGGGATTTCTTTGTCACGATACTTTGTAGCAAGACTTCATTTATTTCCTTCTATTCTTGCTGTGATTTTTTCAATTTCTCATTGTCTGCTTTGAAAACTTCTAGCTCAACAATGAGATTCCTCATTGTATCCAGAACTTCAGTAGGTGAGCTTCCATCCGTATTTTTTCTTGGTTCTTCAGGAGGTCTTTGTTTAGGGTTCCCATGAAGCCTAATTTCTGCATCATCATGGGATGCCATGATTAAGACAAAATAGAAAAGGGTTTCTTTCTTGTAATAGTAAAAGTTTAATAGTTTTACATAAACATAAAATATATGCTAAGTAAATAATGTGGCCCTGTTCAATGTCCAAGTGCTGTAACATTTTCTATGATACCATATGTAATGTACCCGAAAATTTACAATTTTGTTTTTTTTAATTAGGATAATTCAAACATATTACCCTTTTTACTTTTCCTATCATATTTTATTTAGCGTATGCTCACCTCTTCTCGTTTCAAATTGAGCTATATGTGATTATAAGTATATAACTAAAGATATTTTGATTTCATCAAAACTTAATACTAGCCATCATCTTCGTTTGAGTTTTACATCCCACTTATATAATATAGATGTGTAACCACCTAGAACTACTATCATACTCATATAATAGCCATATATGTGAAAGCCTTACGACTTCCATTCCTATGTACAACCATGGGGTCTACTAAGGAAATGTTAAACATGAATTAAAATACCCTTAAAAAAAGGTATCATTGTAGGCATACATCGGTCACTATTTTGCATAATTGAATTTAGTAAAGACACCAATGCACGTATAGGCTAAACTTAGAGTGGCTAAAGTTACGCTTGATGCCACTAAACATTCCTCATTTATTAACAAAAAATCATGCTAACTAATTCAGGAAATGGTTAGTGCATCGATAGTTAAGTTCAACAAATAACCAAAAATAGCAGGGGCGAAGTTATAACCCTAAATTTAAACCACCAATGTACTTAACCATTAAAATACTAAGAAAAATGTAGAGATCGATGCTATCTCATCTTAAATAGATGGTTTGTGACATTTAAGATGTCCTAGGGTAAGTTCATATGGTTCAGTACTTGGCTTATGTGCCCATTGTAATTTTGAAATCTTACCATGTTCACATGGCTCAGGTACGGTTACCACCCATACCCATTACTCCATTCGAAGGGGGTTCACAGCGTTATCATTTTCATTCCCGCCTTGGCTCTGCGAAGAAGGTGCGAGATGTTACAAACCATCCCCATTTGGTATTCATCTTGGAATCATGGTCATGAGTTCGTAGTTTGGTCTTTTTTTGGGTGGAAGAGAATTTGGAAGGAAATTTCAAACGAGCAACCCTATGCAAGGTAAGTCGACCTTCGACTGTTCTTTCGTTTTTTTCATCTGAGTTTTCTGTATCGTTAAGAAGAGTCTTGTGTGCTCCAGTCCCTTCGGTCAATTTCCTTAGTAGAATTTTTGGTTTTATTTTGTGGTTTACTATAGTATTAGGGTGTCGGTGTTACCCTAGTAATGTTTAGGGTTTCTGCAATTTCCCCTTTTCTCTGTACTAGTTTTTTCTAGACCAACCCAATACCTCCTGTGGAAAGAACTTGTTACTGTGTCTTTATAATTATGTCTCCGGAACATATGCTATTTTGAATTGAACTCTCAGAGACCTTGTTACTTGGCCTGCCTTCATTCATCATCTAGTATCCTAGTTGATTGTCTATAACATAGTTTTATATCCAGGTTTTTCCTTGCTTAAGTGAACATCAAGCCTTTTGGCCATATAGAAGGTTGTTATCTCACGTTTCTCTCCTAAGTTCGAGTTTCCTCCCTTGACTGTAACTAGGTTTTTCTTAACTATGAAAGGATTAGGTGGGGGTCTTCGAGCTAACGAAATTAACAGTCGGCTTAACCCTAAATCAAATGTTTTGTACCCTCCATCGTATACTAAGAACATTCAGGATTGATTCTTTTTGTGCACATTTACCTATAATCTAAATGTATTACAAAGGTCATATGCATTTGGTGTTTCTCAGTACAGTATTGATCATGTATTCTTTTTTCCTTAACTAAACTAATTCACGGATCGTATTAGACAGATCATTGATGATGTTTGTTGACCTAAGGTGTCCAAATATGTATACTTATATTTAGAATTTCAATATTGGGTTTATGTTTTCCACGTGACTTATGTATCTCTTTGTGGTCATCATTCATGTATTATTCCCTGTAATGTTTTTCGTCATTTATTTACTGGTGCTTGTCACTAATGATGAGCCCCTTTGATTTGCGAGGGTACCTATCAGGGAGTCTTGGGCTCCTCTTCCTCTTTCGTTCTAGAAGGTACATGGCTTGGCGCAACGATGAAGGGTATCGAATCCCTCCGTTAAATTTAAGTATTACTTCAGCCATTCCTTTCCTATTATTATTCATTTTCCAGATGTAATCATCTTATCTCTGTTGAACGAGTTATAATTGTTTTTATCATACTCTATGCAGGGGTTTCGGTGACGCGAAAACATGGGAGACAACCTTTGTCATCCTCTTAAGAGGTATTCGAGTTTCATCTTATATTTTCCAAAAAGGCTTAGGCGACTTAGGGTAGAAAGATTCGACTATAGAGTTGACTCAGTGGTAGAGATTATTCGTTCTTACACTAGTTTTTACCTATGTTACTTGTCTTCACAGTCAAAGAAAGAGTCGGCTTTAAAATTGTATGATTGGCTGAAAGGATTTAGTCGGATTCTTACTATGTCCTAATTCGAACATTATTGGAATGGAAATACAATTTGACTTTTCTTGACACGCTAGAATCAGTTCTTTGACATTCTGGAATTAAATGATATTGTGAATAATGTGTTACTATTTTTTTCATTCATGTAGCTTTACTTTCAACCTTTATCGTCCTAGATCCTAAGAAAAATAAAAAGGAGTGTTGGAACTATAAATTCTCGTATTTACTGTTGATCAAAGCATTAGGTATTAAAACAGGTCTGACTCTACCAGTGTAACAGAGATTAAAGATACGACTCTGTAATTTATATCTGGAACGTTTTCTTTATATATATACATATATAAACTATATATATATATATATATATATATAGCCATCCTTTTAATTGTACAATGGGTTTGTGTAACTGTTAGAAAATTTAATATTAACTACCTAATGTAGGCGTCGGACTTTATAATTTTATACAACTATTTCTATGCCATATATTGTAATGATTGTTGAATGGACAATGCATGTATGTATTCATAACTGCATTCATATAGTTCCTTAATATTTCATGAATCCATTATTATAGTAGTTGTTCGTTCCAATTTGGGCCTTTTAGTCTATACAGTTTGAAATAAAAACTAGAATACTCTAATAGCATATGATCTTATGACTAGTAGAAAATCTTAGAAATTTGTATTTATCTGCTTGATTAATTTATTACTTTTTATATACAATAACTCTGTTCTTGTCACGTCTAATACGCAGTGGATTGTAATGCTATTTTTTATTTCCATTCTACTCCTGCAATAGATGAAGATCCTCAATCAATTTATCAGTCCATTCATTATAATAATAACATTGTTCCTATAATAGATAATCATGTTGTGATCTTGTAGTTTATCATATTACAACAGTGGTATAATATACAACATGGACTCTTCCAAATATTTAACCAGATGTAACTCTCAGTTAATATACCAAATAACAACAATAACATTCGTTTCATAATTAAATTGACAAGAATGATTCGCTCAGACTTCGTTTAATCCATTTTGTCAGTTTTAAGTTTAACAACATTCGAACAAGTTTTATCCATAGAAATACTTAGATACATAATTAACATATACATTACATCAGTATATATAATCATTCAAACAGAGAAGAAGTAGGTCAACATATCTAAACCAGTTCATGGGAATACAAAGGGAACAACCACGTTCCTCCCAATAGTAGAACAGGGTGGCCAAATCACTTGTCCTGTTCACCCCCTAGCTTAACCATGAATCCATGAGGGCTAACTCAGAACTCCTCCTCAGCAATGTCGTTCAACTTCATAAATCTTCTCCTTGCCTCACACTTAGCAAGTAGTGTTCATAACAACAAGCAATCAATAATATTTCCCTAGCATACTCAGCAACGTCTTGCCTCCTCACATATGCTATATATCCAAAAATTATTTTTGCCTAGTTCTTTTCCCTCCCTTGGGAATTTTCTAGGGGTTTCCAAATCCCTGATTTCTAGGGGTTTCCAATGGCTAAATTCTTGATTTTACACTTGTAACAATCATACCTGAGGTAGTTCCAACATGTTCCCCACTCATGGAGTCATGGTCAGCTAATTTCAACATGCATGTTCCATTTGTCCTCCTGCAATAATTATAAAATATTTTGTTTCATACAATGTCACAGTTAAGTAGTTAATTGGGTCAAATCAAATATCTGCCCAACAGTCATAATCATTAATTGCGATTAACCAAATTCAGAATTCAAAATTGCCATAAATGGAAAAAAAATCCAATTTTGAATTTACCAAAAACGGAATAAATTTCCTAAGAAATTGCAAATTCAAAACTAATTTATTTTTGGGGATGTTACAACCCACTTTCCTTTTTGAATCCTCTTCTTTATGGTTCTCTTTATTGCTTGCATCACTGATGAAAATGATCTTTATATAGGAGGAAATCCCTTAGGAATCTCATTATCTTCCATTGATATAATTTATTTAGGCTTATAAGGTTCAGTTTGAATGAAAGCACAGATGATATCATTACCAAGGAAGGCCTGCCATGATTCTATATTGTCAAGAATATGTGGATGATAGAGATATTGAAAAGAACAATCAATTCATTGTGGCAGAAGTTTTTTATTAGGAATTTAGGAGAGGCTGTGAAAATAGCTAACCGATCAACCATTGGGTTCAATTCCCTTTTAACATGAGTGATGTTGAAAGATAGTAGGTTCGAGATAAGTGACCAAATAGTTAGGGTGTAGTGTTTCATCAACTTGTTACTAGGAGACTATATCATACATACAAGGTCCACAACAAGTTCGGAATCCCAAAATATTGTAAGGTGATCACAACCCATATTATAGGAATTTTCAATGTTGATCCATATTTTATGAGTAGAATGAAATGACTATAGATTATT
>WSFP011493794.1:0-14544 GCA_009831015.1 Picea engelmannii | reverse complement strand
TTTGGTTTTAATTGTAAATAGTTTTTAAAATATATATGTTTTCATTTTTATTTTTTATTTTAGTTTTTAAAGTTTTAGATTAGTTATTTTTTGAATATATTTTTATTTTAGATAATTTTTTAATATATATATTTTAATTTCCTTTTTTTTTTAAGACTTTTTTGAATTTCCTTTCATTTTAAGAGTTTTTGAGTTCATGTTTTTTTTATTATTCTTAAAAAAAAACATATATTTTTTTTTAAAATTGTTGTTTTGGGGGAAATGAGAAAAAAAAAGTTAGTAAATCCATTTTAAAGTGATCGTTTACTATCCAATTTTGGGTTTTTGTTTTTAGCATAGGGATCTATTGTCAAGGCCACAATTTCAATTAGGTTGGAATTAACGTCACGTTTTTTTATTTAGGTGTTGATTTTAAGGTTTTTTTGAGCAACTATTTGAGTTTGAAGGTCATGCTTGAAAAATGTTGTAATCTTAACCCACTAGAAAAATGTTAGAAAAATGGTGCAAAAATATGGGTTTTAAGGACTAGAGTTCTCATTTTGAGGTCACTGTGTTCGTTAAGTTGATAATTTTGTTTTAGAACATTAGTGTTTTAGATTATGATTTGATCTTACCATACATTTCATGATTGAGAGAGGTGGTAGCTAGGGTTGAAGACATTAGTTATCTCTCAAAGCATGAATATGGCAAGATATGAGAGGTTAATCACACTAATGAGAATATTGCAAGAGAACTGGAAGAGGGAAAAGTGCATTCAAGGAGAAAAAATGTCGCAAATTGTTGAAGTGACATCTCATTTCTTAAACTTCTTGATCATCGATATATCATTTAGGACTATTTATTGGAAAAGCAAATTTATCCTTTATTTGAAGACCTATAAGATGTGAAATTATGTTAATAATAGTATACCAAGCAATTATTCAAAAAATACATGGATAATCGATACAATTATATAATGTTAAGAGTGTGGTGCTTCATTTACCACAAAAATGTGTTAACCCTGAGGTGTCATGAATTGTCCATGTAAGTATTTTATGGAATAAAAATTGTTTTTTCCCTACTAGTTTGGAGATGTACACAATCATGCTACCACATAACTATACAAATTCATCAATAAAATGCTCAATAAATACATCCATGTCTTTAACTTGGTACCTACTTAATTATTTGAAAATGCACATTTTTATTACCTTGAACATATCATCAAACATCTTATTTCCTAAACATATTGATCATTGAGATATCGTTTGGGACCATATATTAGACATGCAAATTTATCCCTTTATTTGAAGATCTATAAGATGTGAAATTATGTTAATAATAGTATACAGATAAATTATTTAAAAAACACAGTGATAATTGATAAAATTATATAATGTTAAGAGTGTAGTGCTTTATTTACCACAAAAATGTGTTAACCCTTAGGCATCTTGAATTGTCCATGTAAGTATTCTATAAAATCTAAAAAAAAAATTCCCTACTGGTTTGGAGATGTACATAGTGATGCTACCACATAATTGTAAAACATCAATAAAATGCTCAATATACACATCCATATCTTTAACTTGTTACCTACTTAAAATTGTTTGAAAATATACATTTTTATTATCTTGAACATATAATAAATTAATATGTAACAAACAAATAAAGTACAATTGAAACAATATATACTTGAAAACATTATTGTAAACAAATATATAAAACAATCATTTCCAACATTGTGTGCTCCCTCTTTATTGACTTATAAGAAGGAAGGTTATTGTTTATAACAAAAATAGATCACACTGAGTAAACGAATATGAGCTCTTTGAATGGATTGGCACCATCCACTACCAATGGAATATTAACATTACACAACTCTTCTTTAAAAATTGGTCATATTTCTTTGATGTCCCTAAATGTGGTACCATCTGCAGGCATTCACATAACACCATTTTTACTTCTCTTATGTGGATGGTAATACATAAATTGTGCTATTTTTTTTCACCTGAACATATGTTGTAAATGTGGAATTATGGGAATATAATAAAAAACCTTTTATGACACCTTATTTGTTATGTGATTGGTTCGATATCTATTAATTCCACATTGTGGACATTCCAACTTTGTTGCATGTTGTTCATAATATATAATATGGTCATTAGGACATGCTTCAATTGTTTTATACTCCATTCCTATATCTTTCATAATGAGAGAAATTCTATGTACGTGTGAGGTAAAGTATTTGATGGTGTTAAGGGAAAATCGCCTAAAAATCTATAGCATTTAGAAAAAAATTAGTGTAATGAATATTTGTCCATATTTCATCCTTTATACAATTAACATTGAGAAAAAAGAGAAAAGAAACATTCATGTATGAAGAATTATATTGTATAGCTTAACATCTATGTGACATGGATCTTTGAAAAACCATACAATACTTTCAAGTTCACCAACAAGAAAATAGCACAGAGAAGATTTGTCCTTGAGCCTTCATATACGAGTTTTCATGCCTTATCAATTATAGGGATATCGTGAACATCATTAAAGTTATATCCATTGGAGTAAATGTGTCATGAATCAATCTATTTATTCTATCATTCTCAATTATATTAGTATCATCATTTTTCTTCATAGGGTTAACTTTATGATCTCCATATGCTCCATGATCTTCATCAACTTGTTCACCTATTTCTACTACAATTTGACACATCCTAAAGGCCACAATTCAATCCTAGTATGTTTTGTATTTGTAATTACAAATGCTCAAATATTTTTGGTATATATATCAACTATTAAAATGATAAAAAACTTTATGATGATAATATAAATTAAACACATAATAAATAACTTATCAATAGACGAAATATGTGATGCCCTTCAAAGTGTCCATAATCCCTATAATGTTTTTTAATACGAAAACTTTACAATTCCTTTCCTTTGTAATCCCATGCAATTTTTCATAAGGGAAAATACATTTACCATCACCATATTGCTCCTTTAACCTAGCAACAATCCTCAAATTTTTCTCTATTGATATTGGCATTGTTAACTATATTTACAACAATATCCACTGAAGCAATATCAATACAATCTAAAAATATATTCAAAGAATTCCATAAATATAGAATTTAAAATTTGTTTTCAAATTGTTTATCTGAAGATAATTTTGTGTTATGCACCTAGTTATGTTATATTGAGCAGAAACATGGATATCACATAAATTACCAACTAAACAACATAATATATAGAATGACACACCAAAATGATACCTTTATTGAAATGGGAGCAGTGTTCACTTGTCTCTTTAAGGGGGAAACCTCTAGCAGAGCAACACTCTATTACAAAAATTCTCAAGACAAAGACTTCTCATGCCCTCGAGTCCTATTTATACTAAATCTATCTACCAAAAGAACAATCTAGAGGAAAATCTTTCTAGAAGCAAAAGCTTCTATTATGTCTTCTTACATTTGGCTTGTTCACCTTATTAACTAGACCTTATTTATTGATATCGACCTTTATTACATGGAAAATATATTATTCTACCTACGTGAAGGGTCAGGGAAGTTAGGTCCCTAACATGCCCTCCCCCTTAAAAAAAACCTTGTCCTCAAGGCTTGAGATGAGGAAATTGCTGCAGAATGGTAACCAACTCCCAGGTGGCATCTTCTGGTTGTGTGTCCTTCCACTAAACTAAAAATTTATTGATGGTGCGTTGGTGAAGACGATGCTCTCGTTGGTCCAAGACTGATTGTGGCTACAACCAAATGGAACCTTCTCCAACCAACTCAAGTAGAATGGTCTCAGCCTGACACCTAGTGTCGAGCACTTTCTTTAAGCAGTAAACATGAAAAATAGGATGGAGCTTAGAGTGATAGGGAAACTCTATCTGGTAGGCCACTTGCCCCACTCTCTTTAGAATAATATGAGGACCAAAAAATTTGGGGTGAGTTTTTCACAGTGTTTGGATTTGAGTGAAGTCTTCTTATAATGTTGCAGACGAAGAAACACTTGGTCCCCTTCAACAAATTCATATTCATAATGACCCTGACATGCTTGTTGTTTCATGTGATTCTGAGCCATGACCAAATTTTATTTGAGGGTACGGAGAATGGCCATGCAAACTATAAGAGTTTGATCCACCTGCTGAACCTTGGAGACACCGAGCATGTATGATAGAACTAAGGGTGACTTTTGTCCATAGACTGCTTCAAAGGGACTAATGCGAGTGGTTGTATGGTAAGAGATGTTGTACCACCATTCAACGAGGGGTAACCACTAAACCCACTATTTTTTTTTATGCCGGACGCAAAACACCTCAATTATGTTTCCAAACACTTGTTGACTGCTTCAGTTTGTCCATCAGTCTAAGGATGATATGTTGCGTTGATATGCAATTGGGTTCCCTAGATTTTGAACAAGATAAAAGTTGGAGAATGGTAACAACCAATAGAATGAGGCATGCCATGGATTTTGAAGATATTATCCATAAAAAAATGAGCCACGGTGGATGTTGTGAAAGGGTGTTGAAGAGCACATAAATGATCATATTTGGAAAGACGATCCACTACTACCATGATGACTATATTATTGTCTGATTTAGGTAAGACAACAATGAAGTCCATAGAAATATATGTCTGAATAGTAGGTGGAATTAGAAGTGGTTGACGCGTGCCCAGATCCTTTACTGTCTCACCTATATTGCATTGACAAGTATCACATTCAGTTACAAAGGTGTGGATGTCATGTTTCATACCATCCCAGAAAAAATAACGTTTGACCCATTCATAGGTTTTGGTAAAACCAGAATGCCCAAATATAGGTGAAGCATGGAACTTAGATATCTTGGTGGATTTAAGGTTCGACTGTTTGCTTAAATACATGTGACCTTTATAACGAATCTCTTCATGGTGCCATGAATACCTTGGAGAAGCTTGAGGATCTTGTTGTAGTGTTTGGATCATTCTGGAAAGTTTGGAGTCTTGCAACCATTCCTAGAGAACCTCGTGAAGCCAATTTGTGACAATGAATGAGAGGGATAAAAGGGACCCATCTTCTTCATATTTCCTTGAAAGGGCATAAACCACCACAATTTCTTTTCCTTTTTTGTAGAGGATCTCATAATCATATCCAAACAGCTTGGTTACCCATTTTTGTTGCTTTAGGGAAGAAATTCGTTGTTCCAGAAAATACTTGAGGCTTTAATGATCAGTTTTAATTTTGAAGCGTTTCCCCAAGAGATAAGGATGTTAGATATCCACAACATGCAAAATAGCCAACATTTACTTTTCATAGGTGGATTTCCCCAAATGGCGCTCAGGCAAATGTTTGCTAGTGAAAGCCAAAGGTCAACCATATTGCATGAGGACAACCTCGATGCCTTTACTTGAGGCGTCACATTCCAGTACAAAGGTCTTGTTGAAGTAAGGGAGAGCCAAAACATGAGTAGTGCACATAGCTTCTTTCAAAGCTTTGAAGGAGTAGTCGGTTGTAGGATTCCAAGTGAAAGCATTATTTTTAAGGAGCATTGTGAGGGGAGCTGCATTTTCTCCATAATGATCAACAAACTTTCAATAATAGCCCGTCAAACCCAGGAAGCCATGAAAAATTTTAAGAGTTTTCGGGCGTGACCAATCCTGTATAGCTTCAATTTTCTTTGGATCCACCCTGACACCATCCTTGCTACAATATGTCCTAGGTACTCAACTTCAGAGGCTACAAAATCACATTTAGACTCCTTAAGAAAAATTTTGTGCTGAGATAGTAGCTATAGAACTTGATCCACATGGGTAAGATGGGCCTGCCAAATTTTGCTATAGAAGAGAATATCATAAAAAAAAAAAACAAGACAAAATTATGGAGGAAAGGACATAAGACATGATTCATGAGACTTTGAAAAGTGGAAGGAGCATTACAGAGGCCGAATGGAATAACCAAGAACTCATAGTGACACTCATGAGTTTTGAATGCAATCTTGGAAATGCATTATTTTTTCATATGAATTTGGTGGTAGCTAGAACGAAGATCAAGTTTGGTAAAACACTGAGCACCACTCAATTCATCCAAAAGGTCATCAATGATAGGAATGGGAAATTTTTCTTTGATTGTGAGTTTGTTGAGGGCGTGAAAATCAAGACACATGTGCCAATTGGTACCTTCTTTATTGAGTATCATGACTACTGGAGAAGAATAGGGGCTTGTACCGGGGCAAATGACACTGGCTTCTACCAATCCTTGAAAAATATTCTCAATTTCATTCTTCTACACAAAGGGATGACAATAAGGGTGAACATTTGGGGGAAGACTACCCAAAACTAGAGGAATGGAATGATCATGGACACCACGAGAAGGGGGAAGTCCCTAGGGGGTTTGAAACATAGCTTGGTGTTGGGAGAGGATAGATTGGAGGTCAGGATGGACAAAGGGCATTTCAACCGCTTGAATGGATCAAAGTTGGGAAATAATGTTAGAATGACATTTTCTGAGGAGCTTTTCTATTCTGTGGGAACTGATGATCTCCGGTGAACTTGCAGTGATGCCTTGGAACTAGTGTTGTTGGCCCTCCTGCTGTAATTGCATGGTTAATTTCTGGAAGTCCATGGTGATAGGGTCGAGAGTGTGTAACCATTCAACACCAAGTACAATGTCACAACTGCCCATGTCAATAGAAAACATATGAGATTTCAGGTGGTACCGACCAATTTGTAGGCGTATTTTTTCACAACACCATCCACATTTCATGGAACCCCCATTGGAAATCATGATTTGGAAATTATTAATTCGACGGACATAGAAATTGACTTCTTGGGAAATGTGGTGATGAATAAAACTATGGGTGTTGCCACTGTAAAAAAGAATGATGACTTTCTGGTGCTTAATGTATCAAATTGACTCGAGGGTTTATGTGGCATAGAAACTCGTGAGTGCATTAAGGGAAATCAGTGGTTCAACTTCCTATGGATCAGAGGGTCGATTAAGATCAGGTGGTGGGGGTATCTCAGGTACAAGGGAAGCATATGCCTCTTCTTCAGAAACATCCTCAAACATAGCCATAAAAAGCTTTTGTTCCTTACACTTTTTCCCCAGAAAATACTTGTCATCACAATTATAATAAAGACCCTTAAGTTGGCATTCATCCATTTCAGCCTGAGTTAATTTATGCATCTTGAGGGGAGTGGCAGGAGGGGTAGGAAGGGTGGGTTTAGGGTGAGGAATAAAGGGTGTTTTTCTGATTTGGGATGATACTACTTGTTGTTCTTCCTTGGATATTTTAGTAGCTTCCAACCAAGTCTGGGGGCGAGCCATGAGGACATGGGCACATATTTCATCCTTGAAACCACTGATAAAACATTCCCTAAAAAAATATTTTGTCATTCCTTCCGTTCTGAAAGATAATTCCTCAAAGGAAACTATAAACTCTTCCACTAGGCCAGTTTATTTCAACTTGGTTAAACGACCTAAATGATGGGTGTTAGTGTGAAAGCAGTCATAAATCTATGCAACAAATGGTGTCCAAGCCACATACCATTGGCGTGCCTTTTTATGTTATTGCCAACATTTCCAACGCTGAAGATCCAAATGGAGAACACCGTAATGAAGTTTGGCCAAGTCATCGGTAATGTTGTGCAAAGATAAATGGTGTTCCATTTGGGTAACCCATCCCATGGGATATGATCCATCAAATTTGTTCACATCCACTCTAGGAAGACGTAGGTCATGCGGAAAGTGATTGGACTGAAAATTTTGGGAATTGGAGGAAGTATCACCTTCGGGGTGCAAAGCTTGGTCAACTGAGGGAAGGCCTCCAGGAATATTCAATTTGGCGAAGAGATGGACAAAAAAGGATTCAAGCTCATGTTCCATGTGGGAAGACAGGTCCTTTGTCATGTCTTGTTTTAGGTATTCCATTTTGGCATCTATGGTGGAATGCATGGAGGAATTGATGATGAAATTATTTGCATTGATTTGCCACAATTCCTTCTGGATCGTGGAGAGATCATATGACAAGGCAATGAAGCATGATTTAAGGTCTTGGTTGCGGGTGTGGGCCATGGTGAAAGGAGGACTAGGAAGGGAGCGGGTGGGTTTGCATATAAAATGGGTTATGGGTGAAGGGTATGATGACGATTAGGGAGAAAAGAGGAATTCAATGGGATAGGTTGCAAATAAGGGTGTCGGGAAGGGGGATTGAGACCACAGGGGAAAAAAGGCTGAAAAATGATAGGTATCACGAAAATCGAGATGAAAAGAGGAATCCAATAGGATAGGTCGAAAATAAGGGTGAGGGAAGGCCTCATACTTTTGTTTTACTCTTGTGGAGTTATACTCCAATCTGAATAATACTACAATGTCAAAATGCCCAAATTCTTAATAGGAAAAAATGTGTAGTAATTTTGCAACCAGAATGCAAGAGGCAAGTTTGCACGACAATAGGTCTTTTTTGTTCCATTTCAGTTCTATTTTCATCCCAAGGGTTAGGGTTTTTAGGGTTCCTACATACAAGGGTTTTCCCTTTATTATATCTCTCTGATATACGTGCGAGGTCGAACATTAGTACTCGACCCAATATCTCAGGGCACCAACTAAGGAGGCTAGACCGCACCCTTAGCCATACTACCCGATTACCCAGGTAATAGAGAGTATCTTCCCGAGTTTTATTCTTGATGGCACTATAGCAGTCAGGTGACCGATTGATTGATCTATGGTTAGTTTCAGGATACCTAGGGGGTCTCCCGATATACTATAGGTACTTGGAAGAGAAAGTTCATATACATGTGTTGTCTAATGCACTACCACTCGAAGGGGCACCAACAGGGGTTACAAGGGTGTCCAACAATGTGAGCTTAAAAACCTCTTGTATTTCTTGAGTGTATGCTTCCCGGACCACATATTTATGCATTGAACGACAAATCACTATTGTTTAAAAATGTCAGAACATGTCTCTACCCTGAAAAAAATAACCCACAATTCCTGCCAAGGAAAGTGCTCTGATACCACTTGTTATGCATCGGGTTATGTTATATTGAGCATAAACAATAATATCACGAAAATTACCAACAGGAAAAACAAAATCTAGAGAATAACACGCCAAAATGATACATGTTAGTACTTAAATTGCAGTATCGCTACGAGAAGTTTAAACTTTTGGTAGTGAAATGAGTAGATTGTTTTTCTTTCAAAAACCCAGTTATTGGCACCTAAATTTGAACTCGTCAAAATCTTTGACCTTTTTTCTAACTTTGTGTCAACTTTGCCAAAGCCTCCAAATTTTTCATCAAACTTTGTCGAAGTCTCCCATAGCCTCAAATTATCAATTTGGTGAAGTCTCACAATTTGCTTTTGAATTTTTTTTTTAAATGACAAATTGCTCTTGTTAGTTTTATTCAAAATTAAAATAAAATAAATTATTATTATAAAATCATTTACAAGTTAAAATTGATTTTATTTTAATAATTTTGTTAAATAAAAAGTATTAGGTCTTTTTGTCTGAATTCCAATTCGGAACCCAACATTGAATTCCTTAATCGAAACCTAATACCCAACTCATATAAACCATTGAGCTATCAAATGTCAAGTCAACCACCAAGTGTCAAAGCCCGCCAATGTTGTCCAGGATATTACTAGGGCAGAAAACTTTGCAAATATTTGCACCTTGATTCATGGTAGTTTTATTCGATCCAGGGCCCAAGAAGTTTTTTATTTCCCGCTTATAGAAGTGAGAATGAAAGTTGGAACGTATGGCTTGTCACTTGGGTTCTTTTGATTCAGATATGCAACATATTTGGAAGAGAGTGCGAGATATAGGTTAGGAGATGATTGAACTTGCAGATAGTCTTACACAGTATTCACATGCCTCTTATAATAAGCATGTCTCTAGCTTTCTCGAGGGAGAAGCTGATGGAAATTGCGACATTCCTCATAGAGACATGACTACAAGGGAAAGTATTAGTGGAGTAGTGTTTGATCATGATGTTCTAGATCAACAACCTAAGGAAATCATTGATTGTTGCCACAATGGTAAACTGATTGAAAAAATGATGCAAACTTTGAGATCTGAAGAGGGTTGCAACCCATGCATACCTTTGAGTAATATGCAAGCAAATTCTCATAGTAGGGAAGCAACGAGTTGCATAGAAACTGAGGACTTACCAAATATACCAAGGAATGTACATCTTTCAAGCAAGGGAACTCTTACAATGGAAAATGTGGAGGATTGCACAAATAGATTTGTGGAAAACAAAGGAGATATAGGCTCATTTGCCAATCAAGTCCAATATACATTGTGGGTTTTGAATATATTTTTTTAAATGCGTTTTTTCTTCATTTAAAAAAAATTGCGAAGATTTTATCATTTTTGTTTATTTATTTTTAATGTAAATTTAAGGAGAAAAAAGGTTAGTAAATACATTTTAAAGTGACCATTTACTATCCAATTTTGGTTTTTGTTTTTAGCATAGGGATCTATTTTCAAGGCCACGGTTTCAATTAGGTTGTAATAAGCCTTCATTTTAACATTTAGATTTTTTTTTTTGCTTTAGGTACCGTCACTTTTTTATTTAGGTGTTGATTTAAAGGATTTTCTGAGCAACTATTTGAGTTTTAAGGTTATGTTTGAAAAATGTTGTAATCTTAATCCATGTTAGAAAAAATGGTGCTATTAGTAGCACCACTTTTTGATTTGGGGGTTGATTTTGATGTTTTTTATGCAAAAATATGGGTTTTAAGGGCTAGAGTTCTTCTTTTGAGGTCACAGTGTTCGTTAAGTCGGTAATTTTGTTTTTAGAACATTAGTGATTTAGATTATGATTTGATCTTACCGTACATTTCATGATTGAGAGAGGTGATAGCTAGGATTGAAGAGATTAGTTATCTCTCTCAAAGCATGAATATGGCAAGATATGAGAGGTTAATCACACTCATGAGAATATTGCAAGAGAACTGGAAGAGGGAAAAGTGCATTCAAGGAGAAAAAATGGAGCAAATTGTTGAAGTGACCAACAAGTATAGTAGGTCATAAAGGCCATACCATTGCGATATCGGTCCTTCCTTCATGCATCATTTGTATACGCTCAGATCTAGTCGTACATTGTTGTTTTAGGTGATTTTATTAACTATACAATGGCTGGTTCAAAGCAGGGTACAAAGGTCATCTTATAATCTTTGATAACAGGAATGAAAAATTTCTTTGAAGGAGAAATCCCTTTGAACATTGCATCCATCACACATTTTTCAACTAATGTTTGATGGATGCAATGTTCATAGGTTTAATTTTATATCTTTAAACATATTGTGTTTTGAGTTATTTAATTAGAGGACATTAGGATAACAATCACCTAGACTTGAAACATTTACATCAAATTCATGTTTTTCCATTAAGATATTATTTATGTTTGAAACAAAACTAGTGATAAATTCAATTATGTGAAGTGTCTTTCTTGCTCTTTAAATAACCACAAAATATTCTATAGTTATCCATCACTAGAATTATGAATCAAATTTCTCATTACATGATTGTCTTCTTGAATGTCACTACAAACTTGGGTGGTTCTATTTTATTACTCTTTTCATCTAAGTTTCTCTATAATGTTTTTCTAACATTCTTCTCAATGAGCATTGTATCAAACAAATGAACTACTTATAGGTGTTCATAGTAGGGAATCCACCGAATTGCATGGAGTATCTTTTCATTCCTTGTGGATTCTTATTAACGCATTGATGAAATTTATGAAACATAATTGAAAAACAATTAAATGTTAGATACCACAAAAGGAATTGAATAAAAATATACATTTAGTCACATATGATATGGAAATTGATTGCTTACCTTTGACTATTTTTATTATGTATTCCAATTTCCATAGTTGATGTGTCATTCTTTGTAAGGTTTTTAGTCTTTTCTTTCCCATTAAAATGTATTTTTTGGCAGTTAGATACCAATGGTTTTTAGGGAGGAAGTGTATGTACTCATCAAACATCTCATTTCTTAAACTTCTTGATCATCGATATATCATTTAGGACTATTTATTGGACAAACAAATTTATCCTTTATTTGAAGACCTATAAGATGTGAAATTATTTTACTAATAGTATACAAAGAAATTATTCAAAAAATGCATGGATAATTGATACAATTATATAATGTTAAGAGTGTGGTGCTTTACCACAAAAATGTGTTAACCTTGAGGTGTCATGAAATGTACTTGTAAGTGTTCTATGGAATCGAAATTGTTTTTTCCCTACTAGTTTGGAGATGTACACAGTAATGCTACCACATAACTATAAAAAAACATCAATAAAATGCTCAATAAATACATCCATATCTTTAACTTGGTACCTACTTAATTATTTGAAAATACACATTTTTATTACCTTGAACATATCATCAAACATCTTATTCCCTAAACGTATTGATCATTGAGATATCGTTTGGGACCATATATTGGACATGCAAATTTATCATTTATTTGAAGATCTATAAGATGTGAAATTATGTTAATAATAGTATACAAAGAAATTATTCAAAAAATACATGGATAACTGATAAAATTATATAATGTTAAGAGTGCAGTGCTTTATATACCACAAAAATGTGTTAACCCTGAGGCATCGTGAATTATACATGTAAGTACTCTATAGAATCAAAATTGTTTTTTCCCCACTGGTTTGGAGATGTACATAGTGATGCTACCACATAATTGTAAAACATCAATAAAATGCTCAATATACACATCCATATCTTTAACTTGGTACCTACTTAAAATTATTTGAAAATACACATTTTTATTTACTTGAACATATAATAAATTAATATGTAACAAACAACTAAAGTACAATTGAAACAATATGTACTTGAAAACATTACCGTAAACAAATATACAGAACAATCATTTCCATCATTGGGTGCTCCCTCTTATTGACTTCTAAGAAGGAAGGTTATTGTTTATAACAAAAATAGATCACACTGAGTAAACAAACATGAGCTCTCTGAATGGATTGGCACCATCCACCGCCAATGAAAGATTAACATTACACAGTTCTTCTTTAAAAATTGGTCATATTTCTTTGATGTCCCTAAATGTGGTACCATCTGTAGGCCTTCACATAACACCATTTTTACTTCTCTTTTGTGGATGGTAATACATAATTTGTGCTATATTTTTGCACCTAAACAATTGTTGTAAATGTAGAATTATGGGAATATGATAAAGAAACTTGCATGACACCTTATTTGTTACGTGACTCGTTCGATATATATTAATTTCACATTGTGGGCATTCCAACTTTGTTGCATGTTGTTCATAATATATAATATGGTCATTAGGACATGCAACAAGGGTTTGATACTCCATTCTTGTTAGGATATTTAGACACTTAGGAGTTAGTAATATCTACTTGGTCTATTGTGTCGTTAGGTAAAAGTGTGTTTTCTAGTGAGTTTCTTTAGTATGCATCAATATGCATTTGTAGTTAGGAAATCTAACGGTCACAATATGTTCCCGACATAGAGTGATCTGACGGTTCATACTCTCCTCAATCTTAATGGCCATTGATCTGTGGCTTAACACCCAATCAGTCCATGATCTCTATTTAAAGAGCATGGAGAGTCATTTGTCGATGATCGATTATGAGAAACTCTCTTGTAAAATCTCTCTGTAATCTTTTTCTTTGCATTAATAAACTGCTCCAAGTGGCCGCGTTGGCTGGGGTAGTGGATGTTGTTAATATTATGGTAGCTTCGGGAGGTATGAACCTCTATTGTGACCTATGATGAGACTAGAATCCTCTGGAAGGAAGCAAAGAAATGAAGGAAACCCTAGACAAGTTGTCAGCTGCAAAAATATATTAAATATGAATTTATTAGTACCCAGAAGGAGAAGTCGGCCCCATTTAAACTGCCCAGACTAATATAAATACAGGGCGCTATTTCTCATTATTCACATCTCAGCAGTTGCAGAGAGAACTAGATCTACGCAGGTGCAGTTGCAGCTTGTGCGTAGGTTTCTGGGAAGGTGTGCGCTAGCCTCTGGGTGGGATCATCTGTTCAACTTAGTTTCTATTCTTGCTTGGTGCATTGGCCTCTCTTGGCTATTGTATTGCTACCAGGATTCTCTTCTCGGTCAAGGTCAAGGTGCTCGGAGGGTGGCTTCGGTCTGTGGTTGGGTGACGAGGGTATCGTCAATGGTAAAATGAGCACAATATTCTATATTCTAACAGGTTATGGGCCCACACCTCTTCAGTCAGCCTAAAATGATGGAAGAAAACATAGCCGCTAGAAATTGAGCTCATTGAGGAGCTGCCACTAGGGTTACTAGCAGGAGAAGCTTCCAAAGCACTGCAGCTAGGGTTACTAGCAGAAGTAGTTGCAGAAACCCTAATTCTCAGATCTGACACCTTGTGATGGAGCATCTCGCTCAAGGAGAAGATATTCAGATGCGCCCTAACTCAGTGCACCTCTTGGCTCTCTCAGAAGACAGAAATGACGAAGTTGAAGTTTTGGATCAAGGCATGACCAGTTACCAATCAACCAAAGACATGTATGAAACAATCAGTCTCTTACACTACTCA
>WSFP011493791.1:0-14545 GCA_009831015.1 Picea engelmannii | reverse complement strand
TTCTCCTCTCTCTCTTGTACGACTTGCTTCACCTTTCCTTGTACTGTTGATATTTCGTTTGTTACCTTGAATGCTTCTTCTTGTAGTGTCTCTAAATTTTGCACCAACATCTGTTGCTCAAACTGATTTTATTTATCTCCTGGTTTACCTTCTTGTTCTCCACTAAGGCAACCATATTTTCCTTTTTTGGTAGAGTATTCATCGTGTCTTTAATCTTCTACACCTTCTCTTGTGTATTATGTAGCTTCTGATCTAATGCTTTTAGTTATGTGTTCTACAATAGCACAATCCATACTTTTGTGCTTCCTTCATATAACTTCACACATTCTTTATCCATTATCTTTATGCTTTCTACTATTATCACATTTGTCTTCTCTCTCTGATCTATTTCTTATGATGGAATTCTCGGTGTCCAACATGATTCCAAATCAATAGTATTCACATGGAAGGCCTATATGAATTCACTAATATTCATGACTTGTTCTTATAAAATGGCATCTACCTCCATAGACACTTATGGAATATTACTATAGACCTCTTGTACCGCCTATTTCAATCTTCTTGTCCTCTATGTAGCCTCATCCCTCTCCAACATAATGTTATCGTATTTTTCATGTAGCACATCATTGTCTGCAACTACCTTAGTAAAAGCCATCAATGTTGACACTGCACGCAATTGAATTTCCTGCGTGATGCTCGTCTACAAACTATGTAGTAATTCTATGGGAAACTGAAACAACACCAAGTCGATATGACTAAGTTCTTTTCTATTCTCTTGCAACTCTATTGTAGGAAACTCTAAATATCTTGTTGTTATCTTCATCACTCATTGCTCTCATGATGTTGCATATTGGTGGGATGTCATTGTTTTTTCCTCTGTCATACTCTTCATCTTCTCTTGTTCTCCTATTCTAATTGGTGTTATCCCAATTGTCTCCAAAATCCATCAAAGTGTGGCAATCTATGCTTTCACATTCAAGTGAATTCTTCTTACTTCTGCACCTCTCACCCAAAATCCTCACCAGTAACCTCCTTAACTTGATCCACGATCTTGTCTAAGTCATCCGTCATTAATGCCTGAATGGTGACTTTCTTTATGATTTTCTGCTTCTTCCATTCTTGTCCTCTTGGTCTCTTAGGGTGTTCTTTTCTTTTGTCGCCAACAGGTGGTGGGACTTTGTGCATGTATTATTTTCCATTTCCTTACTCTCATTGTTCCTCTTCTTCTTGATATTTTTCTAGTTCTGTATACTTCTCTACTTTTTTCTCCTTCTTTGGTTTTGTCTTTGGGATCTCCACTCTCCATCCCAATCATTTACTATATGGATGATGTCATTCTTCGTCACTCTATAATGCATTGACAAACATTAGTAATTTGGATCCTTCTTCACCTGAATATAGATATGATGCATTACTGCATTAAATCACACAATACCTTTATATACTTCAACAATCTATGGTGGAATGTCTTCATTTCCTCAATGCATTATCGAATAGTCTCTTTTTAAATATTAAAGTAATATTATTATCCATTTGTCGATCCTTATGCATTCTATGCCATAAAGACATATACATCACTACCAAAAATGGATTATGGATTCCTTCCAAGAACTACGTCTCTTTAGGTTCCCTCCACACAGTTAGTGCTATCAATATTAATAACCAATCATAGTGGAACTCTGTTCCTTTCTCCTATGCCTCCCTATAGTCCATCAAAAAATGATTGACTAGAAAGGTCGACCAATTCATTATTACTCCTGCTACACACTTCTCCATTGTTGTTATGGATCCCGCTGGTACCTGATATTTGTGACATTTTCTCAGTAGCTTACATCCCAACACTTGTGTCATAAACCTTATCGTATCATTTGTGATGCTTGCTACATCGATCCCATGTGTTCCTCTATGTGTTTCATACTTATCTGTGATCCTCTATGATAGTTCTTTCTCATTTTCTTCGTCTGTGAATAATGGAAAAGGTTCCTGTCCTTGTGTAAGTAATCTTGTGAGCCATGCAATCAACGATGTATCTATCGACACAACACTGTCTAGCCATAGGAATCTTCCATGGACACAACTAATAAATAACTTAATGCATGCATTGATTTCCATGCTCCTACCAAAATGGGGTATCTCCAATATATTCAGAATCCCTGCACATTGCAACCATGTCTCCCATTCCTTTGAATCGAGTGTCATTACCAGTTATCTGAGTCTCTCATTACTGTGTGAAAATAGTTTTGGGGCTCTAGCTATGGAAAATTCTTTGCATGTGACAGGTCCTGGTATGAGTATCTCAATATCTCTATTGGTCCTAGCACGTTTCCCTCAACAGTGACCACAAGGAGAATCATTGGTGTAACCATTAAATCCTTGGATTCCTTATGTAGTCTGACCTACTTCACTGTGGGTTTTCTCGGTGGCACGTATGGTCGAGGAAATTTTATTGGTTTCTCTGCACTCAAGGCTTCGTCTTGAACTAGTATTATGGCTGTATTACTATGTTGTTTCTTCGTCCCCAATGTAGATTCTACTCCCTTAGGTGGTGCCATAACTCTATGTGGTTTGGCTCTATTTTGTAAACTCTCTCGACTCTTACGTGGTTATTTGGCTCTCCTCTATGTTCTCTTCAACTGTCAAGAAGAAATAACCTTTACTGGTCGTCCCTTTATCTACTTTTATATCTCGTTGCCAACTATTATCTTCTTCTTCGCTTCCAAACCTATTGTCTAATCCAAATGTACTCACATTCAATTATTTCCATACTCTATAATAAATTCATATTATTTTGAGGATTATGGTCTAGATCTTGCCAGTCTATCATGATCTTGTTGCCACTTTCCATTTATGACTATGCGTCTCCACTACTCACCATTATGATGTCTCTTTAATGCTTGTTCTATCATGTGTGTTATTTAATACTTTTCTCATTCTCTATGTCAATCTTTGTCTCACTTCAATCCTCCTCCCTGCATGCAATCTCTACAATGTTTTTTGGTTTTATCTCCTTACTAGTTTAACATTATGTATAACTTAAACTTTCAAATTCTTTTTTTGTTTTCTTATTTTCTTTTTCTCTCTATAATACACTATAATAAAAGTACTATGGTACACATACTGCACACCTAGACTAGTTCATGGAATCATGGCTATCCTTATATAGTTTCAACCCACTATTGTTAACCAATCCTTCCATGGCTTCTCCATTAAGTTTTTCCATCTAAACAACACATGCATATGTCACAAAGCTGATCAGATATGGACCTAGGCAATGCATATGAAACTTTACAGGGTGCTGCAAACACTTGTTGTCATAAATAAAAACTAAGTCTCTTGTCTGGAAATTCTTTTGTTTAATATTTCAGTCATGCTAGGATTTCTTGCACACTTTCTGAACTTGCTAATGAAATCCTATGAAAAAATGGTCTTCTTCCAATCCTATTATCTCTCACGGTCTCTTCTCCACTACACTAGAATATGTAAGATCTATCAGCACAACAATGCGCAGACTCGACACAATGAATTCCATAGGCACAAATGTTTCCTGTCCATACACTAATATGAATGGTGTTTGTCCTATCATCTTCTTAATTATAGTCCTATACTCCCATAACACTACTAGAATCCTCAAGTCCCATTTGTCTCGGCTTACATTACATTCCCCCCCCAAAAAAAAACTGGCTTATTCATCAAATATCTCAATGCAGACTGACATGTATCCAGTATCCTATGTATCTGTACTTTCACCTTCTATTTATATAGCAGGTTCAATCTGTATGGTCTCTGCTTTACTGTCTTAGGATATGGGTTCAAGGGGATCATCATCTCTCCTAACACCCCAACAATCCCTTTCATCTCTAAACATGTGTTCATAAATAGGTCATGATATTCACACACTAAATCGACTATATTCTCCATAATTTCATCATTCCAATAGTCTCCTTTGTTCACAACTTTGGGCTTATATTTTGTACCAATATTTACTTTACACGTTTTTAATGTTTTTGCATACACAACATATTCAAGTTGTGTTCCTTCTACTATGCACTCTCCTTATGTTTCTGGTATTTTCACATTCCTTGGATCTTCATCATCCTCTTGGTCTTCTTCAACAACATTATAATAGTGACAAACTTATTCAACTATCACAATAGATCTATGCGTGCTACATATAGGTACTAGTTCTATCGAGTATTCTGATGTAAAAATGTTGTCCTTGATAACCTACAAAGTTGTGTCTATTGAAGTGGTCTTATCTTCAAAACTAAAATTTACCTTGAAATTCTGATTTAATCTTTCCAATCTATTGTTTCTCTGCGCACTTCTAGTTCCAAGTACCAATTCTTCGGGATTGTTTCCAAGTTGTGTACGAACAAATGTCTCCATTATTTCCTAGGTAATTTACTCCATGTCATAATGCATTGTGTAACATGCTCCATCGAATAACTCAATCATGTATAATTCTTCATAGTATCTTCATTCATTGTCCCAAACCTGACCTGTAATAGCCTTCTGCACTAATGCCAATCTCTTATTCCATCCTTATGTGCAACCCACAATATTTTCAGAGTCTCTTTTAGCACGCCATGTAAATCTAGTAATCTTTGTTGATATGAAATTTGCAATTCAAATTATATTATAAAATAAGTTGCATTAGTTGGTTCATTGTACCTCGAAGGATCATATACCTCAATTCCAATCCATCGCAACACGAGGGTAATCCAAGCACATTTCCTTGTAGACACTTCATGCAATCACTGCTTCCAATTCTCTAAAGATTCTTTTGAATCTGGTAGACGTGAACTAATACTTCTCCATATAAGTATACCATAGCTATAGGATTCACATAACCATCCATCTATGCAGTCATATTATACAGGTTATCAATCTCTTTTCCCTTTACTAGTTCTACATATATTTTTCCTTCAATAGGATCTAATGGTGTAGTAACCTTCAAGTATTCTACTTCAAATATCATATGTCTCTTATTCATATCAATTATAATTTGGTTATCAAAGGCCCAATCAAGTCCAAGTAGTGTTGGGTAAGGGGTTCTACCATCCACTATCTCAATCACTTCAAAGTCATCCAAGTTGCACACTCCATCAATATTAACACTTATCCATGTCAGACTTCCAATTGAAACAATATTATGTTGATTTCCTAAGCTCAAATGAATGGGATACTAGATCAACTTTGGCTTACCCATCATTTTCCAGGTCTACTTCAGAATGACATTCACATCGAAACCTAGATCCAAAATAATATTGTCCATGTCACAGTATCCTATCTGTGCATTGATTCAAAACTCCATATTCATTCTCTTTTTGTGGTGCACATGGTTTACTGCTTGGCGTGTGAAAGGTATCTCTTTCTCTTGGGTGAAACGGTTGATCATTCCACATAGCATACTCAAACTAGACTCATTCTTCATTATCTCTAAACAGCTTTTTAGAAAAAATCTCAAAGTGCTTACCTTGTAAACTTGCCTTTCTGAATGGTGATATATTGGTGTCATATCGTACATAGACAACCTGTCATACAAACGTGGCATGGTCGAAGTCCATGCTATCAATTCTTATCCTATCACTTCCTTCCTTGCTTGTGTATATGTCTCTTTCTCCTTTCTTGGGTCAAATAACGAAAGAGGTTTTCTTGCTTTTTTGACCCCATGGTGGATCTTATTTCTTTGATCCATCGCATCAGCTCTAGTACTTATTCCTCCACACGTAACCACTACTATATTGTGTTGTTCATTGCCTTCCTCTACTACCATCATTTGTACATTTGGGTTCCTCTTTTCTTTCCACTTTGTGATCAACTATGGGAAATCCACTGTTGCATGGTCTATATGTTTACAATATGTGCACATCATGTAAGGATTCATACAGTCTTGTGCCAAATTTCCAGGATGATTACAGTTATAACATACAATTGGTTCTCTTCCTCTGTCGAATCCTCCTCTTCCACAACCTATGAACACTCTGTTATCTCTCCAAGAAACTCTTTAGGATTGTAGGCTAAATATGCTTGGTAACTTAAGAATATGATAATTAGGTATGCTTTAAAAAATTGGACCTATGTGACTTAGGATTAGATCACTTTGAGCTCACATCATAATATTAGAGAAATTTGCTAAAATATGAAAAGCATTAGAAGTTAGGGTTTACAGTAAATATTGACAAAGTTTTGGAATGCAGGTTAGAGAAATCAATGGAAGATTGGTCTATAGAGATTTGGAGAGAAACATTGGCCAAACATATTTAGAAATGGGCATATTGAATGAAACTTAAGGAGATACTCCAAAAAATACCAGTGCATTTTTTATCACTAACATTTGGCTCCAACTGGGATGGAGACCTCCCTGCGAGGTTTCCAACAACCTAGTAGTTCCAACTGCCTTTAGCATTGGGCATGGAGTCATGCGGCTTTTACTATTGGGCATGGGGTCATCTGGTCTATGCAACTATTCCTCAGCAAACCTGCAGCCTGCCTGTAGCTTGTCTATAGCCTGCCTGTACCCTGCTTGCTTATTTATGAACTCAACAACTAAAAAAAATCTAGTTGCTTGTATGTTGAGCTTATTCTTCTACCTACTCCTACACTAATCAGTAGAGGCAGATTGATCAAGTAAAACTAAATTTCCAATGCAGCCAAGAAAGTAATGGACTTACTGATATCGTGTTTGATCTTTTCCCAAAAGGTAAAAGAAACCATAGATTGTGGTAATGCAATTTGAAAAAATGACAAGACCAACCTTCATCTGATAGAAATATTTTTGGATCTGTGCTGCTCATAGACTCCAAATAGTCAGCAAAAGGGTTATCAAATTCACAAAGAAATACCTCTTTGGACTGCTGATCCAACTGCAAATTGAAAAGATGTTGAAGGTTGCCTTTACTAATCTCACTGTTGAATGTAGGTTGCTCGAGATATTTTGGAGAAACATATAGGATGGACTATTGATCCATACTTTTTATCTCCTCACCTTCTTCATATCTGTTGCAATCTACCTTTATCTGGAAGTCTAGAAAATGTGGGTTTTCCTCAACATATACTGCAGATGCAATACTTTCACTTACTGATTGGTCAATCTGCTCATCACCTTTCAATTCTTCATGTCTTCTATAATTTCCCAGTTTCTGTAAATATGAAAGTTGAGGGATGTTCATAGTATTTGACACAGATCTGAAATATGCTAATCTATTACTTTCTCCTACTGACTCAGATTCATTTCTTTTTCCTGTTGATATATGCATTGGTTCCTGGACATCAATACATCCAAAAGAGACATGTTGATTTTGATCAATATTTAAAACAACAGAAACATCTAATATGATGTCAGATATGTCACTATTATCCTTCAATACCTCTTGACCTACATGGTAAATGTCTTCTTCAACAACAAAAACTTTGTCAAATGAAGAAAACTCTTCACAACATTCTTCAAAAAGATATTCGACTAGAAAATAATCTTTACAAAAGGAATTGAAGGATGAATGGAAATCTGTCAAAGAACTAACACTTGCATTTGGAAGAGACCAACACCATTCAAGAGCGATCCCCTCTAATAAATACCTGAAAATCTTAATTTGAACATCCTCATGTACAATTTCAAGCTGATGAATGTAATCATGAAAGTATAGCAAATGTTCAGCTGGAACTTCCCATTCTTCTCCTCAAAATCTGGGAAGGTTGTGTTCCCATTCATCTCTGCTGGGCACTAGATGAGGGTAACCATAGATACTTGAAAAATTGCAAAAATCATACCTCTGGTTCATGTCATACCAGTGGAGTCACCAACATAGTTCTGAACAATGGAGTCGCCACTGAATTCATCCTTCATGGAGTCACCAGATAGATGATTACAACCAATGTAATGTATAATCCTTGTCTATCATCAAGGAGTAGATCTAATGTCGTCTCCCTGGGGAGCTGATCTTCAATCTCCTGTCCCTGGCAACGACACCAATTTGTTAGCTCTCTAAGAAACTCTTTAGGGTTGTAGGCTAAAGATGCTTGGTAACTTAAGAATATGATAACTAGGTATGCTTTAAAAAATTGGACCTATGTGACTTAGGATTAGATCACTTTGAGCTCACATCATAATATTAGAGAAATTTGCTAAAATATGAAAATCATTAGAAGTTAGGGTTTACAATAAATACTGACAAAGTTCTAGAATGCAGGTTAGAGCAATCAATGTAAGCTTGGTATACAAAGATTTGGAGAAAAACATTGGCCAAACATATTTATAAATGGGCATATTGAATGAAACTTGAGGAGATACTCCAAAAAAATACCAACGCATTTTTTATTGCTAACACACTGCACTTCCTCCTTGATTATAACCTCCTAGAGTATTATATTGCGGAGCCCCTCCTTTAGGTTCTTGTCCCTAGACTCTGGATGAATCTATGGTGCACTCTCTCATCAAATCAAATGTGTGAAAATCCTTCTCTTCATGTCCCACTCACAAAAATTACAAAATAGGTTTCTTTATGTTCTTTTATATTTTTTCATCAATGGACAAGTAGTAGGGTGGTGACCCATCATCTTACAAATATCACACCATACCCCTCATGCATTCGGAGCTCCTGTATTCAAATACTGCAGAAAATATGGACATTCATTCATATGATGAACTTATGTTCAACATGTGAAAATCCAGACTTCCTTTCTCTTTTCTTTTCCATTCACAAGTTCTTGCAACTAAATAGTTAGTTCTGCTAATTATGACTGAACTTGAGCCAGTTTCTCCTACTAGGGGTGCTTCCAAATTCATAGCAATTTCTAGGGCTTCCGACTGCGACACAATATTTTGTTATCTCATGGGGCAATGTATATGCGATGAAAATCCTTCAATAAACCACTCCTTATGTTGTTCATATGGAATTTGGAATGTCAACCAATCCTTCAGTATCTTGAGTCTTTTATCATAATCCCACACTGATTCATTCATTATCTACTTGATCTCCTTCATCTCTGTAATGCATTGCGACTCAGACTTAGGTTTTTGTAACTCTTTCATCATAGATTTTCTTACATCTTCCAATGTTCTATTTTTTCTCGCAGGTGTAGTAGTCTGATATTTCATGTACCATAGTAACCCAAGGTCTCTTAATTTCGTTTCCAACTACACAATATTCACATCATTATCATGGACATTCTTCACAATCCATATTGTTTCACAAATGAACAAATGTTGTTCTAAATCTTTTGAACATGACCCATGAAAGAAATGAATTCTTAAAGTGCGATCTACTCTCGCCATCATATTATATGTGGTATTCCTCCTTGGTGGTACTATCTAAATTTCCGTTACTATACTACTTCCATTATTCTATATATTATCCTTGCTTCCCTTACTAACTACAATCGATAAAGTTTATTTAGACCTTAGAAATGCACAAGGGGTCATGGGTTCTGTTATCACCATAAAACATTTCATATGATATCCAATCTTCAAAATTTTAGTGAAGGATTATATCACCAAAAAAATACGATAACTTAGAGGACCCAGTTGTATCTAGCGACTTATGGAAAAAATAGTTGGGATACAAAGAGAAAGACTCGGTGGAGCGTTGATCCTGAAAGTGAGCCCGAATCAAAGACTGAGGTGCATATCGAAGATTTAACTAGTGCGAAGATTAAGAAATCGAGGGCGGGATGAGAAAAATCGTTGTGATTTCATTACAGGGCATGTGGCACCCGTAGAGGTACATCGAGGTAAAACGTTGTCTGACTAAACCACATCCTCCTACCCCTGATGCCAAAGACACTGGGAAAATGTGGACCATAGATCCTGAAGCAATCCAGATCAACGACTGAAGATTATACCAGTGATTGGAACAACATGAGGATTAATCGAGAGAGGGAGGGCCGGGGAAAACTACCATGGTTTAAATCATAGATGAGTGGCACCCTCAGAAACACATCGGGGAAAAAGGCAGTCCACCTGAAACCATTTTTTCCAACCCCCGATGTAAATAGATACCTATAAAAGTAGGAACCCCCGGGCACTATTCTGTGTTAATTTGAAGCATTCAAACATTCAAAAATTTGGCGCAAATCTTCCAGTTGAATTTCAAATCTCAGAAATGAACCAAACTCATGCTTTTCACCGCTTGACAGGTATTCTTGACCATGGCTTCCAATCTCGTTGTTTTATCCATGAATGAACAAGAGATCTCCTCCAGGAAGGAAAACCCAATTGACATAGATTTTGACATTTTTGACATAGAGATAATGGTCTCACCTATTTCCATGTCTAGATTGAATTTATTGGACAATTTTGGAACACACATAACTTTCCTCAAAGAGGCTCAAGCCTCCCTCATCCCTTACTTTGTAGAAAAAGTCTTTTTATTCCCCAAATTTGTAAGCTGGTGTGCAGAGAAATATTCTCAGGGAGAAAGAGTCATTTTAAATAAATTAGGGTCAGAGGTTCTATGTAAAGTAGACATTCCATCACTCTGGCATACTCTCATACCAGATGCCTCCCCCACAGTGTCAAAACCCTTCAAGGAACAAAGAATGATCACAAATTATAGAGAGTGCCCACTCGAAGTTAAAACCTTATTTCTACAGACCATAGTCAAGCTTGAACATCATTTAGAGAGTCTATCGTTACCTTCCAGTGTCAGCGTCATGATTATCGAAGTCCAGTGGATTTGTTCTCTAGTAAGTCAAATTTTAGGGTTAGACAATGACAAGTTTGTGGTAGAGGTCATGTTAGGTTTCCTGTTGATTTGCTTTTTGTCTGGTCAGTTAGTCTGTGTCAGTTTTGACGGATTTATTGCAAAGAATATTCATCAACAGCTTGTTAACTTTATCTCATTGAGGCACTTCAAATACTACACTCACTTGCTGAGAATGTTTCTGGAATCGAACAAAACCAAATTTCCTGAGACTGCTTTTATTGCGACCGAATGTAAAAGGATCACCATGCTCATATTTATCAACAATATTATGTCTAGGGTATACAATCTCATTTTTGGTTCATATCTACTGAGAGTTTTGGAAGAAATGAAAATCTCATTACATCCAAATCTAGAGAGCATGGTAGGAGACTGGGTGTTGTTCACACAATCTACTATCATTTGGGTATATGGATACTAGAAAGGACCTTATATTTTACCATTTTTTCTGACGCCTAGGATCTTTGCTTTGGAGTTCATAAGACAAAGAATTATCTCAGAGACTAAGCATTTTCTGAAAGAACACAAGGCTTCTAATATGAAATTTCCTTTCATGGTAGGTCCCTTTATGGTGATGAATAAATCCTGTCTGCCCCAAATTCAATCCAATATCAGTGAATTTGGTTTCACACAGTTTCAAGGGAGAAGATATGATCTGCATCAGATCATATCAAATAGAAGATTATCTAGTAGACAAGGTCTCTATGAACATGAACATGTCGAAAGATTCGATGAGTTGGCCAATCTAGAGACTTGTGAAGAAATTGAGGTCACAATGCAACAAGATCAAGAAAAACAAACAAAACCATATTCTCAACAAAGCCCAACACATAAACCTTCCCCTAAGTTGGTTATCAAAGATCCTAAAATGAGCATCTACAATAGGAGGAGTAGTTCAGAAGCACTAGGCACCAGTAGCCAGCAAGACACTCTCAAAAGAATGAAAATCACATCATCATCTCAAGTATTTTACCTGGAAGAAGAAGAGATCAAAGGGAAAACATGCATGGAAATGGTACAGGCTACATCCAAGAATAAATAAACCAGTACCAAAAGAAGCACAAAGTTCTTTAGCAGCAGTAAATACATATTTGGTGAGACACCTGGGGCAGTGTATCAGTCCAAGGAAGATTTAATGAGTCGGTATGTTGTGAAAGGACGTATGGAAAATAGTGAAATCAGAGACCTTTTACCTGAAGTAGAAAGGAGTTCTCAGCATAATGCTTCCTTACTCTCAGTCAGGGATGTGGAGAAAAACACATTTAACATTGCAGTGGTTGATGATGATAAGGTATTCGAGGTCAAAATGCACTATGAAAACATTTCTACCCCCGACAAAGTAAAATTTCATATGAATTCCAATGACATGTTATATTATGAATACTTGAGCTTGGCACTAAAAGTTTCAAGATTAACAACATACGCATCAAAACTAGATGGACATCTGAAACAAGAAAAAGCATCCAGCAAATCATGGATGGCACAGGTCAAAAGGTTAGAGTCTGAAGGACCCAGGTGTTGAAATATTCTTTGGATGAAAAGGACAAGATGATCCAAAATATAAAGAAAAGGATAAATATGTCACCTATAGATCATCCACAGACAACATAATTGACTGCATTGGAACAAGTGAAAGAAGCATTTAGACAAGAGGCACTCAATTACAAGGCTAAACTATTGCAATTGGAGAAAGAGAATGAACATTGGTCACTAGCACATGCAGCAACATCATACATGGAAGTCATTATACCTGCTAATACAGAGGTTGGATAAAGCACTGAGGGGTTAGTCCAAGCTATGTCCCAAGTGAGCTTGAAAACAGGTGAGATCAAGAGTCTCAAAGAGGACATTGAAAATTTGAAGCAAGAGCTGAAAGTGAAGGATGAAAAGATGGCTCAACTCCACAGAGAAAATCAATATTTGTAGGAGAGAGTGAGCAAGCTAATAACCATCTTAAAGGGAAAGATGTTATTGCAGGGATACAAACATGTAATATGGAACACTATTGCTGTGGGGATTGGTAAATTCAGGGTCTATCTGAATTTTATCAATGACAAATATAACATGGCTGCTACAGCTTAGAATAGATGTGTTGTTGTAAATGAAATATTAGCAAAGAAGCCCTCGGAGTGGGCCCAAAATGCTATTGATTTACTAAATTTTGTACCAACTGTAGAACTTCAAACCGTTGGTGTGAAAGACAGGACCGCGTTGATAATTTCAGCCAGGAGGCTCATTCCCAAGCACAACTTACTCAGATCAGTCCATAACAAAGCTATGCAGATGGAGCACAACATACAGGAGTTTAAATACGCTTTTGAAAAATTGTTTACCAAAGTCCTTTCATCATTTTGGGATGGTAAAGGCTCATTACACAATCAAGAATACTATCACTCTCTCCTCATGCAATGCAAAATGGACCATTCTAAGTTCGAAGATATAGAATAAAGTCTGAAAGGACCTAGTCTAGTAGAGTATTTGGCTACATATTTTGAGGTTTTAAACAAGTTTAGAACAGTGAAGGTTAGCATACCAACCATGTCCCATTCTACATGCATTGAATTTGAGATTTTGATTAAAGAGATTATGGCTTACGAAATCCCCTCTAATCCACAATGGAAATAAATTGTGCGGTTGGGTAAGACAAAGTGAAATGTCTCCGGAACCAACAAGTGATCTTCAGGTGTCACCAGTTTTGAAGATCCGATAGAAGCTCAGAGCGAGACATATGGTGTTGAGCCTCTAAATTGACATCCCCACTACCCAATTATACTCCTCATATATACCTTTTTGGCTTACCTAAGCTTGGATAAATGACAAAGAACACTACCATTAGCCATTGATGAGATCATAAGGTAAAGTATAATTGAATTCATGCATTTTGTGGTTTATTGAGCTAGGAGACTAAATGTTTCATGTACTAATGTTTTAAATTTCCATGTATATCCTTTGACCTCTAGATGAGTCCAACATTTATGAATCAGCTCAGCCATCCGGTACTCATGCGCCATATTGCTACTGTTCGGATCCGGTACCATTTACCGAATCTCACCTGTCATGATCCGGTACCAATACAGGGAGCAAAATATACCAAGTTTATCTCCAGATCATGCCCAAGATAATTGTTGGATATTTGTTGAATCATCAAAGCTCTAGCAAGGTTATGTTAATCTATTTTATTTATTGCTTCATCCTCATACACTTTGTGTCATGAGGATGAAGCTTAAAATATGTAACCAAATATATAAATTTGACAATTGACTGATCTACTAAAGATTTCACCTCCTTGTGTTTTACGACTAAGACTATTTAAATAGTCATGAAAAGGATGGTGGAGGTAGTAGAGAGTTATCATAACACAGTATGTGAAGCAATGTTACATATTGCAGAATAGATTTTGAGTTGAAGTTTAAAAGAAGGATGTCATTTATTTCTAGGTCTTGATCATTTATGAATGAATGTGAGTTGAGTTGTTAGCATAGTTTAATTATATGTTTTGAAAATTGAGTAAGATGAATGTGTGGATTGAAAGAAATCTTACTGTAGACTCCAGTCGCTGACCTGTTGAAGCGGTAAGCGCCCACCACGCAACAAAGGTCAACATCCTTATAGATTAGTGTTAGCAATTGATTTCAATAGTATAAATGTTAGACAAGCTGAAGTTTTGATCTTTTTAGATGATAGTTGTTGCACCTTCTTCGTCACCTTGGTGAGAAAATAAGAGGTGCTTGCATGCCCAGTTGGGTCTTGCTGAGCATGACAGCTATAGAGGAAAGAGTTAGAGAAATAATAACAAAACTATAAGCAAGAATTAAACTAATACAAAAGAAAATCATAAGCATAAG
>WSFP011493790.1:0-14545 GCA_009831015.1 Picea engelmannii | reverse complement strand
AAAATCTGGATTCAATCACCCAGTAAAGAAGTTTGAGAAAACTTAAAACCATAGAAAACATGACTAAATATGTTTGTTACAATCAAAGAAAGATTTAAGGTACAGCTTTATAACTAATTAAAGGGAATAGAATTATCAATGTTCGACTTAGCATTAACCAGAAAACAGAAACAAAAGTCAAAGGAGGAACAAATAGACACCTTACGCAGAGACTTTACACCAGTTTTATTTTCATGATATTCCATATCTGCAACCTAAGCATGCAGAAAATATTAAAAGAAAATTAGAATTTTACTATAGAAGCAAATCTAAATGATCAAACAAATGTTAACTTAAGCTTGCTCCACCAATACAATACCAAAAAATATCGTAAATGTGCTGAATAGGATCAGAAAGAAGACAGGGCACCTACTTCCAAAACAAGGAAATGAATGTTTGGTTGTTCTCTGTGTATATTGTTTGTCATTTCTAATAAAGGAACATCTGAATCCATCATATCAAATTGCCCCTGTAAGAGTGAAGAGCTGACAGAATTATTTGGAAAAGCAAAACTATCTTTTTCAATAATACAATTCCCATTATTACTAGCATAGAAGGGCCGATTGGAAGAGGCCATATATGTGGATGGCTTCAAATTAATATTCTGCTCTCCCACATCTAGTTCACATTCCAGTTCTTTAGAACACGCTGAAGCACCTATCACAGCTGAATTACCAGGCACATCTTCCTCCATAGGCTGTTTCTCGGTAATATTCTGAACATTAGTCAAGCATGAAGAATAACTTGTGGGGTCGTTTGTCAAATGCTGGTCATCAACTATGAGAGTAGGAATGTTGTTGGGTGTAGGTCTTGCAACACTCATGACATGTTCGGCTGTATTTATAAGTTCAAGCAATGCCTGCAATTTTTCAAAGAAACATATCAAGAACAGACGCAAAGATAGTAAGGTAAAGATAAGGATAAGGTGGGTATGGCATGCTCCTCTAATTTTATATTTTCACATAGTTAAGATTCTAGCTTAACAACTCCATTGAACACTACTTTGCTACCTATAGGCAGTTAATGGAGTAATGTTATCAGCAAAGAGTCACCAAAATTCAAGTTGATAGATACACAGGGAAATTAAGTAACAAACATATTATGAAATAAACACAATATCTTAAAAAGACCTTTCTGTGCTCCCTTGACCCATTTTCTTTGATTTTCTCTTTATTTATTTGACTCTGACCAACCTGCAAACAAACACAAAGAATTAAAGCCAGCTTTATAAGCTTGTCCATAACAGACTATATATTATTTCACTGCATTCTTTTCAATGCATTACAATTTTCTACGTGTGTGTTATATAAGTTGTAGCTATTCTAAAAAAGGCAATAAATTATAAACCAAAATAAAATGAAAGCACAATCACAAAGCAAGTGAATAAAATGAAACAAACCAAAGACTACAAAAGAAATTCTAAAGCGATGCCATCTTGGTTAGCCTTGAATTTACCTTGGATTCTACATCCATAAGGATCGGAATGTTCTCTTTATTTTTATCAATTACATTGCAAGAGTCCACTTTTGACAGTAGCTTGGTTCTCTCTGCATATTTTTTCGTTCTGGGGGTGGAAAACCACTGCTCAAGTTTTGCAGCTAAACTTGGAGAGCTCTGTATATTCCAACATAATTTAAATTAGCCAATGTCTTTCTCACAGCCTCTACAAATCTGGCTCAGGAATGCCATAGAATGCATATGTATATACTTCCCATGAATTTTAGGAACAATAGGAATATTGTTCATCACGTTTTGGTAAGAAAAGTTACTAGCAGAAGTCCAACTATCAAACATTTTTGTCAACCAGTTCTACAAGCAGCAAAGAAGACCAGTAACAATCATCTCAAGTAGCTAAATATCCTTAAAACTGCAACAAAGTTTTCGGAAATCATGAACCTACAGTACACTAAAAACCTCAAACTGCCAAAATAATCCTTCGGAATCCTTTTGTATTAGTCAATAGAGTATAATACGAAAAAATAAGGTAGAACCATGAGCAGTTATGACAACAAACAGTAATAAAAATAGAACTAACACTACCATAGATGTCTACAAGTCCACATAACTATTAACTATTGCCCACTGAAAGATGAAAATTGTTTTTAACAGTGTATTAGAGCATTACTATCTCTGAGGACTATTTGAAAGCTCCTATGGCTTAAAGAGGGACTACTTTGAATTCGTATGCATTTTTAACCTTAAAATCTATTGCAAGCTTTGCTATGGCAACTATTTCAGCTAGCAAGTTCTCTCTATTACGATAAGAAACGACCCTGAACTTTCAAGAGACGATGAATCTTTTCAAGGGGGTCTTATTACTTAAGATAAGACAGTGGGCCAGCTTTCATAATTACCACCTTTTTTGCCACTTCCTGCTAATATCAAAGCCTCAAAGAGAAAAGTAACAGTTCCAATGTGCCATGCCTTGGTAGGGTTGCTTGTACAGATTCTTATATTGTGTAAAATTTACAATGAAGAGGTTTCACTTAAAAGGTACAGTTCTGTACTGCTAGAATCGACGTGCCAATAAAACACCAAAAACATACTAGAGAAAAGGTCTCTCTTTGAAATTGTATTTAACTTTTAATTCACTATTGACATTTACTTTTATTTGTATTTTACTTTCATTAACTTGAATTTTAACATTGACATTTACCTTTACTTTATATTTTACTTTAATTAACTAAAATTTTAGCATTATTGACATTTATCTTTATTTGTATTTTACTTTTAAATTTTAACATTAAAGGTTAGAGACTGCCTGGATAGAGGGGCAGGTTATAGGCATCCTGCTCCGTGATGGCTAAAAGATGGTTAATAACCACTTTGCAGATGATTCTCTCCTCTATGTGAGTGCTGAGTAAGGTTCTGTTGATGGGGCCCTCGCATGCTTGGAAACCTTTAGCTCCGCTTCAAGTGCTGTGATCAATGACCAGAAGACAGATATTTGATTGCTTGAGATGGATTCACTGCTGAATTGGACTCCAACAGCTTGAACATATATTTGACCTGGGGTCATTGTGAGACATGGTTGGCCAAGAGTAGGCTTTTTGATGGACTTTGTCTTGTTTGTCATCACTCGAAGATAGTGAAGCACATTTTTTGGGAATGTCAGTTTGCCAAACATTGTTGGAGATATATTGAGGATTAGTATTTAGACATGCTCCAAGAAAGGGTTCATTGGTGTGCTACAATGTTTGGAGATTGTCATTCTCTAGTTCGTCCTACCTTCTCTGAAGATCTAGTGTAAGTCTATTTTTGAACAGGAGGTTGAATCATTGTCTACTTTTTGTTCTATGTGGTGGGATCATAGTTTTTGAACTCAAACTCGGACTTTGACTCAGTCAGCTATCAATTCAGTCTTTGACCCAGACTCGGACTGACTCGGACCGATCCGATTTCAGTGACTCAATTTACAAAAAAATACATAAAATCATTAAATTAAAAAAAAAAAAAATTATTTCAAATATTCCAAACCATTAGAGACATAATAAGCAAAGTTTGTTTATCTATATACCATGCAAGGCTGAATATATCAAAATGGCACCGAGTGTATTGCATATCGGCAACAAAATACATAATCAATGAAGCTTTAAATGGCCTCTAGAGTCCAAAAAACATGCTACAAGCCACTGGTCTACTATATAATACATAGTACATATCATTGACCAACATGATCAATCATCAAATTCATCACCACTGCCAGAAATGGGTACATTTTTGCTAAGGCCGTGACAGAGGAGTTCAACAATCAATACCACCAACATCGAGGTACATAAAGCACTTGATGCTTTTGATTAAATGCCAATCCCATACCCTCATACGTGATAGAATCCAATGAAAATGTTGCAATCCTACCAATCTTGAAATCCTGAAAACTGTTAAGTCTACTGAATTTTGAATGGGATATGAAATTCTACTTTCTCCATATGAAGTCCAATGAAGTTGGAACCACTCTCAAACATCTTGAAACAATTAATGGTAAGGTTAAAAATTTAAGTAAAACGTTAAAAAGGAAAGATAAAGGAAATGCCAACTTTTACAATTAATTACCATTAGTTGCCAGTGTTTTTAGTCAAACCCTTTTTTTTTTAAATTAATTTTGCATGTTGGAGGGGTCTAGTAACTACTCAACCGAGTAGGGCCGGTTTGGTACCAAACCGGCTAAGTCATTCTTTGAATCGATCGGCTAGGTACCAAACTGGCCACTGAACCGATTCCATAGCCAAGTCAAATCAGTCAAGCGTCAACTCAATCGAGTTGACCGAGTCAATTTGACTCGAACTAATTCTAAAAACAGAGGGTGGGATGGGGTACACCATCAACTCTTAGCTTACGGCACTCTATTGATCAAAGATGCCCAATCTTTGTATACCACAAATTATTCTAATTTCATCTTAGCATTAGTTGTTGTCAGGTCAGCAGTGGGCAGAAAACGTAACTCCACGGATGATTATTACATTAGCTTGAAGCTCAATAAATATACAAAATGTGACTATTGGTCTTCCCCAACGAGTGTGATGTCACGTTCCCAAGAATAGGCCAGCAAGGAGTGACTTAGTAGTCTATCTGTTCCCGTAGACTATAGTCAGGCACAAACAGAGAACAAAAGGAGAAATAAGGGTGAAAATTTGGCTAAACGATGAATTAAGCCAAAAAACATAGGAAAAGACACTTAAGCCAAAGTCAACGACGAAAAAGAACAAAAAGGTGTTGAGGGGGGACTTAATTAATTAATCACATTCGACTTAGGAGGAAAGGCGCCTAGCTTAAGTGATGTCAACGACAAATTAGATCAAGGGAGGTATAAGAAGAGGAATTCAACCTAATTCCTCATTATGTTATGATTTTGAGTTGAGAACAAGTTCCAGAGAGGAAGTCGACCTCTTAGCTGTTTTGTTGATTTCTGAAGGAAACCACCACCCAAAATCGATTTTGGTGTTGGAAGACACACCCTAGCCTATCGGGGATACCATCCAGGTATTTCACCATGCCAGATCAGGAGTATTCAAACCTAATTCAGTCAGTGCGCATTGCTGCCAGTGAGGGCGCCAGGGTTTGAGAGACAGTTTTGTGTAGCTGGCCGAGCACAAGTCAGATCCAGACGAATCCTTTCGACCCAGTTGAGATGGACACAGGTGCTTCATTTGAGCTATCATTTGTCTGATTCCAATGGAGAAATTCACCAGGACGCACCAATTTGTCATTTAGGGCGCAGCTTCTAGAGAAGCACATTCAGGGATCTAGAGAGTTCATCGGTCCAGAACTGAAGAAACCCTTCCGACCCAATACAGAGCATACCAGGGCGCTTAGTTTGAGCCATACATCGTCAAATTCCAACGGTGGAATCACTGGGGTGCACCAGTTGTCCAGGAGAGGGGCGCAAACCCTTAGTGGGTCCCATCCATGGTCCAGTTTGATCAGTAGGGGACCGATCTTCAGTCGGACAGTCACCAGAAGGAGCTGTGAGGTCAGGGCGCATCATTTGGGATAGTTTTAGGACAGATCAAACGAGTATTTCCAACAGGGCGAACTTTCCAAACATTTGCAGCAATTGTCGTGAGTACCCGAGATTGCATCCAGTAGATCTGTGCATGCATGTTGTCGATTCTTCCCGATATTTTGTATACGGGTATTTCTTGTTGTTTTGCATTGTATCCCAGAAACGATCAACTCTTATGAGATCTAGCTTATGAGTATTTCCTATATTTCCTACATGCACATTGTATTTCCTGCTATTCTCCATAATATATGCTATTGAGTTGTGTTGGTTCCTTTATTTCGTATGCATCATATATTCTGCTCAAACACTTATTTATATGACACACACATGCGAAAATCACCAAGCATGTTAAACAAGTAATTAAAACGCATCCAAAAACCCCTAGAGTATCAGATTTGTGAGCCGAAACAACAGTTTCGGCAAAGTCTATCTATATTCACTAGATCAGGGATATTTCAGTGGTATCATAGCCTTCTTCCTGCCAGCCTGTGAAGAACTGTTTTCTCATGACCCCATGATTCCGAGAACAAGTGCAAAATACACGGAGGGCCAAGGACATATTGGGGACGAGTACATTTAGTACCGCAGAGGACATAGTAGAGACAGGAGAGACGTGAACAGAAGGCACTACACTCCCTTCCACACTCAGTCGAATACAGAGCCAGATTTAGAGGATGGGAATCACATCAGCTCTAACACAGAGGCAGACATAGAGAGGACTATGGGTGACAAGCATAAGACACTACTAGAGGGCAGGGGGAAAGGCCCCGAGACACATTCTGACAGTACACAGGCCATCTTGAATGACCTAGCTAAAGGACAGCAGGATATATGAACGCCATAGCACAGATGGCCATCAGCACACAGATGATCCAACACAACGTGAGCACTATGGGTGCCAACGCGGTAGGAGGAGCGAGTGGTTCAAGAGGACACCAGGGAGGTGGGGCCAGTGGCTCCAGTGGATCTCAGGGCAGAGGGAGTGGACATCCTTCACCTATCCGTGCCTATACATCATCTGGGAGGATTCCCCGACCTTTATATCCGCAGTTCCAGGGGGGACAGTCGATGGGACAACCAGGGCAAGCAGGAGGACAGTCAGCACAAGGCCAGACAGTGCCACAAGACCCATTCAGGGAGTACAAGAGAGATCATTTGGCATTGGGACCAGAGTTCCATGCAAACATGAGTTTGCTAGATTATTGTTCGATCAGGTATCGAAACAGACCCCGAGAGGCACAGAGGGGCAATGCGCAAACTCAAAACATGGACTTCATTAAGAAAGTGGGGAAGCTGAATATTCCTACTTTCGACGGGTCATCACGATGCTCAGCTCAGGCATGGGTACAGAATCTTGACACATATTTCAAACTCAACCCGATGACAGAGTCAGAAGATATTAGCTTCGCCACCTTGCACTTGGATGGGGAGGCCCACGAGTGGTGGTACCATGGGCTGGTGACCTTGGGTCACAGCCACATTACTTCATATTTGGAGTTCACCGAGAGGTTGTAGAGAGGTTTGACAGGAGGGATCCAGAACTCCATTTCATTGATCTGACACGGTTGAGACAGACAGGGTCAGTTGAGGCCTTCGTCACAGAGTTCCAGCAGAAGGCAATGCTCGTATCAGATATTTCAGAGCACAAATTGATGATGTTGTTCACTGAGGCGTTGACGGAGCCATTGTGGGGCTGGGTTAAGGCTTTCAAGCTTCACACCCTACAGGAGGCCATTGTGTGCACTAGAGACATGTGGGACTCAGTGTTGAACCCAAAACCTTTACCAAACCCTTTATGCCACAGAGAGACAAGGATCAGAAGAATCCTCAAAGGGATTGGGAGGGTAAGCCCAAGTTGGATGATGACACCAAACGAGAGTTGATGAGGAAGAAGCTTTGCTTCTCTTACAGAGACCCTTGGGTCCCAGGGCATCGATGCATGGGAAAGGGATAGATCCACTACATTGAGGTGGAATCAGGCAGTGAGGAGGAGGATGAGGAGATCAGGGCACAGGCAGACAGTGATTAAGAGGATGATCCTACACATGAGCCAAAGCGGCATCTGAAGAAACCTCAAATACAAGCAGAAGCACAACCAAAGGAGGAGACAAAACCTCATAGAGAGGTGAAAGGGGGAACCATAGCAACCCTTTCTAGAGTACCCAGGTATAACACTCTCAGGCTCAAGGGCCTTATACAGGGGCAGCACATGACAACTTTAGTAGATGATGGGGCCACCCACAATTTCATCGATGCGTCCTTAGTAGCCCGGAGAGGGTTACGCACTGAGGAGTTTGAGGGGTTCATCGTGGCCGTGGAAGATGGATATACTATGACATGCTTGGACATGGTCCCAGACCTAGAAGTCAAGCTAGGCAACTACACCATGACAGATACCTTTTATGTAGTTGACCTATCAAATACAGATGCAGTAATGGGGGTACAATGGCTATATTCATTGGGAGAGATTGGGTTCAACTACCAGACGTTGACCATGAGTTTCAGAGATGCCAGTGGATCGAGAGTGGTATTGAGAGGTATGTCTACAGAAGCAACCAGAGCAGTATCAGCGAAGAGGATGGAGCGGATCTTCCGTCACGATGATGTAGCATATGTAGCAGAGTGTCTGATCACCACCCGGAAGGATTAAGAGGGCAGAGAGCATTACCATCCACAGATCAGAGAGCTTCTGAGTCGGTATGAGCCAATGTTTGGGTCGATCCCACTAGGGAGGCCACTAGACAGGGGGTTCGAGCATACTATTGAGTTGGAGGTGAGGGCTACACCTGTGATCACCGCGCCCTATAGACACCCCAAAAGATTCAAGGACAAGATCAAGAAAGCAATCAAGGAATTACTTGCGATGGGGCACATCAGGCCCAGCACGAGTCCCTTTGCTTCTTTAGTTGTTCTGGTACTGAAGAAAGATGGCACATTGAGGATGTGCATAGACTACAGAGCCCTCAATAAGAAAACAATCAAGAACAGGTACCCCATTCCGCGCATAGATGAGTTGATGGACGAGCTACATGGGGCATTTTTCTTCACTAAGATTGATCTACGATCAGGATATCATCAGATCAACATCAGAGAGCAGGACATAGAGAAGACAACATTCAGATGCCATTTGGGGCACTTCGAGTTTTTGGTCATGTTGTTTGGGTTGACCAACGCACCGACCACCTTTCAGTCTTACATGAATCACATCTTCAAGGGGTAGTTGAGGAAGTATCGTTTGGTATTCTTCGATGACATTTTGATTTACAACAAGACATGTGCTGAGCATCTGGCACACTTGGAGGAGGTCTTGGGCATTATGCAGGCACAATCATTATATGCCAAGGAGTTCAAGTGTGAGTTCGGGATGAGAGAACTATTGGACTTGGGGCATATCATCAGTGAGCAAGGAGTACATGTTCATTAGGAGAAGATCAAGGCCATTCTGGATTGGCCAACACCCAAGAACTTCACAGAGTTGAAGGGATTCTTCGGGTTATGCGGTTACTATAGGCGGTTTGTCAGGGGCTTTTCACAGTTGGGAGCATCGCTCACTGATCTAACCAAGAAGGGTGCTTTTCATTGGACGAACGAGTCACAACAGACTTTTGAGAAAATGAAGGAGATTATGAGCACATGCCTTGTTCTAGCCCTTCCGGATTTCTCTCGGTCGTTTGTCTTAGAGTGCGACGCATCAGGGGTGGAGATTGGAGCAGTTTTGATGCAGTGGAGCCATCCCATTGTGTTCGACAGCAGGAAGCTCAACGAATCAGAGACTCTATTCGATTTATGACAAGGAAATGCTAGCAATCATGCATGCCTTAACTGAATTTAGGCAGTGTCTGGTGGGTAGCAGGATTGTAGTGAAGACTGATCTCAACAGTCTCAAGTATTTCCTGGATCAGAAAGACCTCGGCAAGAGACAACAGAAATGGGTCTCAAAGATCCAAGCCTTTGACTTTGACATTCAGTATGTTAAAGGAAAAAGGAACGTCGTAGCAGATGCTTTGTCCAGGAGGCCAACAGGGTGTTCAATGATGGATATTTGCACAGACTGGAAGGCACATTTGTTGGTGGAGTACTCCAAAAACAAGTTTGCTTGTGAGGTACTGGATGGATAGGTAGTTGATTATAGATACCATGTGTTAGACGATGTCATTTTCTACAAGGACCGGATCTACTTGGTTCCAGAATCTACCTTAAAATGGAAGGTTCTAAAGGTTTGTCACGATTCACCTACAACCAGGCATCGGGGATTCTTCAAAACTTACCGACAGATTAGGAAGAGATTCTTATGGAAGGGTCTCAAGGATAATGTACTAAAGCACATCCAGGAGTGCACGACTTGTCAGCAGAACAAGTCTAAGCAAACACACCCCACAGGGTTACTTCAGCCTCTACCCATTCTGGAGCAGAAATGGGAGAGCATTTCTATGGACTTCATTATAGGTCTTCCTCGAGTGCAGGGCAGAAACTATATATTTATAGTGATCGACATGCTAACCAAATTTGCACACTTCTTTGCCATACCCACGGAAGACAAGGCTATACAAGTAGCGGAGCTATTTTTCCGAGAGGTTTTCCAGTTGCATGGTTTACCCAGGCAAATAGTCAGTGACAGAGATGGGCACTTCATCAGCGCGTTTTGGCAGGAGCTCTTTAGGTTGGTGGGCACAAAGTTAGCCACAAGTACCAGCTACCACCCGCAGACAAATGGACAGACAAAGATTGTCAACAAATGGGTGGAGGGGTATCTGAGAAATTATGTGGAGGGGGGCAACAGCACACATGGGTGAGCACTGTTACAACACAACTTACCACATGTCTATCAGGATGTCACCGTTTAGAGCATTATATGGATACGATGCACCCTCTTTTGTGGAAAATGTGTTTGGGGATAGCAGGGACCCGGGGGCCAAAGACTGGGTTGAGGAGAGTCAGAGGATTCTACAGGCGATAAAGGAGAACCTTTACGCAACTCAGAGCCAGCAAAAGTCTTTTCAGCTTTCAGCACACGTTAACAATGTTTTCAACATTTCAACATATATTCAAAACAAAACCATGTACCCCTTCCTCTTACACCCCTTGAAATGGGAAATGTGGGATTCTAAATTGAAAATTGAAAGGGGAATACGTTGCTCAATGGTGCCAACTAATTGAAATCTATTATCTACCCATTGGTGACAATTGATTTAAAACATCAATAGCAACAGTTGTTGAAGCGATTCAACAAGACTCAAGCAAAAGCAAACTTTAGATACCCAAAACCAATCAAATCGATCTAATAAGCCAGACTTCAAGTGAGTTGTGTTCTCATTTGATTATTGTATGATGGGTTTGGACTATGGAGTCTAGAAACCATTTAGATCCTCAACGTTTATGTACTTTCTGCCATAACTTTAATTTTATGTATCTCAAAACTTATATTACAATGTACTTTTCCAGTTGAGCCCTTACATGCAATATATATATATATATGAACTTTGCAATTTTTTTGAAAATATGTCTTGTATTAACTAGAATGTATTGACAAAGTTGAAGGGTATATACAATGGTGCCTTGTATACTCTTCCCTAACACTATTAAAGCGGAAATAAAGTCGAAATAAGCTAAGGCATCTAGTTCTTAAGTATCCTTAGTCAAAAGATAGTCTTTGACATACAATTGCATGCATACCTCTTCCAACCAAGTATAACATAAGGATTGGACTAAACTAACCTGATTAGAAAAAACATACTTGAATCATAGCTTTTAGATAGTAAACAATCCCATATGCTAAAGAAGGGAGAAGGTATTATGGATTGCAAGTCACCTATCAATATTGATCACCAATGCAGTTGCCCATGAAACAAAACTGAGGGGAGATCCTAAACATGTTCCCAACAACTTTTGGCAAACTTGTAGTCCCAAAAGGTGTGCTTCATTGTCCTAGTCAACTACAAACTAGACAAAGACCATCCATGCACCTACTTTTAGACAAACGAACTTTAGATGGCAACCACTAATAGACAACAAACCATGCAAAAGCTCATAACTAAGACTAAGTGACCAAACAATATGTAACCTCTAAATCCACCTATCTCGAAAATCCTAAGAGATCCAATAGGCATTCAATACAAGAGACAAAGGATGCTTCCAATGCAAGAAAAAGTAAATCTTTTGGTGTCATACTATTAGAACTACTTCCCAAATTTCCATCCCCAATCTTGTTGATGTTTGTAGCATCAAACAGGGACTTCCACATCGTTTTTGTGTCTAACATGTGGAAGTCATCCTTAATGCCTCTCAAGACATAGGAGATTCACTTTAATAAAGTGATTATTAAAGTGAATGTATTTTTGTAACTAATGGAGTTTAATTTAATTAAATGCCTAAGTCTTTGGCATTAGTGAATTAAATTAAATCATAGCCATTAGATCATAAAGTGAAGGTAAGATCTAATATCAACCATTGATCACTTTGGAGATCTAGGGCTTTGAATTTAGGGTAAACTCAACATTATAAAAGGCAACCTCAGTGAGAGGAGGAGTCACACACGGAGTGAGATGGTGAGATCTCATTGATTGGGTGGAGGACTTTCATCCAAGTGTGTGGAGGCAAGGTCTGAGGAAAGGAGCAAGGGGCAGCAAAGGAGTAGCAACCATGTGTCATAGGCTAGGCTATTTTGTTGTTTTGTATTATTCTTCAAGTGGGTCATTATCCAAGGATGGGAGCCCAAATTTTATATTAAAACAATCATCATGGTATTGGTTTTCCCTTACGAGTTTTTCTAGGGGATTTTACCCAGAAAATTACGTGTGCAAATGTGTATGGTTTCCTTGTTGTGCTTCCGCCGATTTATTTATTTAGATCGTTAAAACTCTGTCGTGCTTTTATTCAGTCAAATCTGCTTAATAAGTTTATTATAGCAAGGGTTTGCTAAGAAGTAAATTGTCGAGTGTTGGACGTGAAATTTAACAAATCCTACCACAACAGTCCTTACATATCAGTATTCAATTCATACAACTCTTCACTAGGAATTAGCCCCATTATGTCTTTGATGGTCAACTTCTCAAACAACATCCAAGCCTTCTAGGGAGCTAGCAATCTCCAATCCATCCATGCACTAGTCTCAAAATCCCCAAAAGCTCTCCAAAAAAATGACTTTCCAGCTTAACATATGTGCCTGGAATCTCGAATGCTTCGCAATACACTAACCCTGATGAATTCAACTCCATATGGGACACCATGCCAAATCCCATCCCACACAGCTACCAAAGAAATTCCACCTAACCAAAGAGACAACAAACTTCCAAGCCTACCACATGCTCCTACGAATGAAGTGTTGATATTTTTGTAGCTTTAAGGAGTTATTCTCACATTGGCCTTGGTGTTGGGCATGTGGGAATCTTTGTTGGCACTCACATTGCATTTTTGTTTTGTGAAAACCCCTTTTATGTAGAGCTAGGGCTTGGAATTGATTGTTGGGGCTTGGCACCAACTTGGAGAAATAAACAATTCTAATTGAATGTTGAGTTTAGAAGGGGCTCCTAAACTCACTCTTAGACTCCTATAAAAGAAGAGGCAATGTGAGGAGGCAACACAAATCTTATTTTGTCATCATGGTGTTGGCATGAGTGAGTGAGAACTCTTGCCAAGGAGATTGGGGAGGCAATCTCAGCAAAGGAGATCTTCACTTTGGCAAATCTGGCCTAGCGTTTTGTGTCTTTCTTTTCTGATTTTTCTACCAAGAGAGAGAGGTCGCACGTGTGAGAGAGGAAGAAGAGAATAGGCCGCACATGTGAGTCGTACAGTCAGTACGGCACGTGTGAACCGTAAAGTCGCAGGAACAACCGCACGTGTGAGCCATATAGTGTGTACGGCATGTGTGAACCATACAACTGCACGTACAAACTGTTAGAATATGAAAGATTGTGCTCGTTTTACCATTAACAATACCCTTGTCACCCAACCATAGGTCGAAGCCACCTTGACCTTGACAGAGAAAAGAATCCTGGTAGCAATCCAATAGCCAAGAGAGGCTAATGCACCAAGCTGATCAGATAGTCCCACCCAAAAACTGGCGCAACACCTTCCCTAGGACTTGCACACAAAACTGTTGGACTACAGTGCACAGAAACTACTCTCTGCAATTCTAAGAAGTGTGAATAATGAGAGACCGGCACCCTGTATTTATAGTAATTCTGGCAGGCTTGCCTGGGCCGACTTCTCCTTCTGGGTACTAATTACTTCATATTAATTATATTTTTGCAGCCGACATCTTGTCTAGGGTTTCCTTCGTTTCTTTGCTTCCTTCCGGAACATTCTAATCTTGTCAAAGGTCACAATAGAGGTTCATACCTCCCGAAGCTACCATAATATAAACACTCCCTCCTAGCTAGGGAGGTATGGTCTTGAGCACAAACAGACCATTCAACTGGTAGTATCACGAGCACCGTCATTATTATCCAACTGGATAATCTCCTATGACAACTGGTACAATATCAATTGATAGAACACAACTGTGTCTATCCACGGTAGTACACAACTACTCAAACCGTGACACATAGTCACAAACAGTGGAACATATCCACCACAGTAGTATATCTCTACTGTCTGGAGATAGGCAGTCTTCATAACAATCATCTGATGACAACTTGCACAGAAAATATTGTTAAAATAAACTGAACCATCTGGGCCAATCTTTCACTCACATCTGTGAGATCTGAAAGAATATCTACCCTCAATATAGAACATCAACAATGGGCTATCTGCCCTATTCTTCTCAAACAAGGAAGAATGATTGTTTCTGATTTTTGAGTCTGGACCATTCCTCACCCTGGGCCATTCCTCCGACACTAAACAAAGTGTAACCTGGAGAGACTGAATCTGCCCTAAGGAATGTCTGTCCCTGATTGTTGAGCTTGGACCATTCCCCACCTTGGGCCATTCTTCCTACACTAATCAAAGTGCACCCTGGAGAGAATGTATAAACCCTAAGGAATGACTGTCCGGACCATTTCCTCT
>ML884381.1:0-10552 GCA_009831015.1 Picea engelmannii | reverse complement strand
CTTCCAGGTCTCCTTCACTCAAGTGACGAGTGCTTTCTTCAACTTGTCTGTTGTACTAAGACAATACGTTATCTTGACAGAAGGTTAGGTTAGAGGATAAGCTCTATGATCAACTTTTAATCCTTCTAATAATTTGATCATAGTTTCAACATGCAACACTGATCAAGATAATGTTATGATAAATAGATGTATATAAGAATAATCACACCTGGGTTGCATCTTTCCTCTAAATGTGTTGGATCTTGAGATCCTTTTGGATCTATGGCAAGACATCCCTTCTCTTGCAAATACTATTTAGGGTTTAACCATTAAACATATGTAAGTACTTACCTCTGATAACATTTGTAGGTAGTGGCTCCATCTGGTAGCAACGATAATCATTGCCAACTCTTGAGAAAACTTCAAGGGTGATTGCAACTGGTTCTACGGCTGCAACTGCAACTGGTACTGCAACTGCAACTGGTTTTGAGACTGCAACTGTAACTGCAACTTAGGGTTTTATGAGGAAACCCGAATTTTTCAAACTTTGAATTTTGAAATTCTGATCTAGGGGATAGATGCGCTGAGCTGAGGCGAGTTAGCTGGTGCAGTCGAAATTTTGAGAATCCAACTTTTACCCCCTCAAACTTGATCTGTGGATTTTTGGACTGGTGCTTCTGGTTTTCTGGTACTTCTAGTACTCTGGTTTTCTGGTACTTTGTGAAACTAGGGTTTCACTTTTCAGAAGATCTAGCCACTGAAAAGGTGCGCTGATGATGCCAAATTGATCCTTAGGGGAGGGCACAACTTTCTAGATAGTTTTGGGGCTGAAAAGATTCACTTTTGAAAAACCCTAATTTGCAGGTACTACAACAATGACGTTTTTCCTCTTGCGAAATATGCTTCCTTCAGGTTGGCTCTGATACCATGTTAATGTTTTATGCCATTATTATAGTTCTTTGCATTTCAATAGATAAGACCAACATAAGAACAAGATCACTAAGAAATACACATTCACAAGAGACACACCATTTATCCTGGGAAACCCTCTAGGGGAAGAAAACCCAGCAAAAACTTCCTTATCATAAATTTCCAATACAGTGTCAAGAGATAACTCAAACCAATACAGATAGTCCTCTCCAAAAGATGGGCCACTCTTCTCCCTCTCTCCAACTAGTAAGTTGCAGCTTGCCTCTTAGAAATGAGCAAGTGTGTTGTGTGTCAAAGTGAGGCGTTGGCCTCTCTCTATATACAAGTCTAGCACGTGTGAAGTGTCTCTTCACTGGCAGGGCTGACTTCTCAATCTGGGTGGGTAAACCCACCTTTATTATATTTCTAGGTCTCAATAATAACTGTTGAGGCCGACTTCTTATTCTGCCTATTATAATTGTCTGTTGACCAATCCACAAAAGGGAATTTGGTCCTAATACAATAACCAACATGATCAATCCACAATGGGGATTGATCCTATGAATAATATAACAACAATAATAAGAATACTCTTTGCAGTTACATTATTTCAACATCTTCTAGGTAATTTCCAATGCCTACCAAGTGGGTAACTTCCCATAGCAGGTGGGTAAGTGTTAAATGGATCTCTGCTTATCATTAGTTATGATGTAATAATTTGTAAAGCATTAGGTTTGTAGAAATAAGGAGGATTGATATTAATACATTTTTTTTCACAGATTGTGAATCACATAATTCCTCATTCTTTAATAGATGAGATAAAGGTTGTAGCTAAATATTTCTTCAACCTTCCATCAGAATAAAAACATCAATATGCTCCGTGAGCAGGATCCTCTCAAGACTATGGTAAGATGTTCGTGACAACTGATGATCACACGTTGGAATGGGGTGACTTGCTTGCTTTGGCACTCATGCCGGACGACATTAAGAATCTTTCCCTCTGGCCGACCGTCCCCACACATTTCAGGTAAACAAAATTATGATTGTATTGTACTTTAAAATTGTATAGATGAGCGTGGGCTTAGTTATAACATTAATTGATTAATTGCCAGGGATACTGTTGAGAGGTACACAATTGAGGCAGACATGCCCAGAACCAACCGTTAGAGATCCAAATCATTTCTCTGCTTTTATGTCCATTTGTATGTAAAAAAATAAATAGATTACCTACAAATTCTTGAATTTATTATTAATATACATTGAATAAAATAAAATAAAATAGAAGGTAAAGGAAATTTAGACACTAATAAAAATTTGGTAAAGGAAATTGTACTTGTTGCATTGAGTTACAGTGAATTGCATTCCATTTTGGCAGATCCCATTCCATCAAGAAGGAATAGGCTCCATACCGTGTCACAAAATCTTGCAGATTCAGGCCATTCCCCTTAACACACAAGAGGGGGAATTATGCCTTGGACCGCCCCGCTAAAGAAGAGGTTTTATAAATAAAAAAATATCATCTGAGAAGGTTTTTGAAGATCTGGGCTAATGAATCATGGTGTCTGCCCTTAACCTGGTAGTCCATGTATCAATCACTATTTGGGCAAGCCTACCGGTTCATACCAAGTGGGGGGTAAAAGAATTATGCCTTGGACCGCCCCCCTAAAGAATAGGTTTGATAAGTTAGACATTGTTACCATATCTTTGTTCCGCTTACTAGAGGAAGGGCTAGCTTCCGTAGACGAAGATGATAAATTAGACATTGTTACCTGGTTGAGTATGAATGCGACTGGTTGTCATTGGTGCAAGGCAATGTAATTGTCATGCAAACATTGAAGGCATATTGCTTTATTAATGTAATGTTTATTAGAATAGGCATATTTTTTTATAATTGTTTTAAAATGGAAATGAATTTACTAATTATAATAATTATATAATTATATTGCAACCTACCTAACTGCGTTGTGTGTGGATTGATATTAGATAATATAAAGATTACCCAATTATTATCCATATAAAGTAAACATTGTATTAAGTTCTATCCGAAGATTACTAGGATAGTAATATACAAGTAATATATATTTATAATAAGTTAAGTCATATGATTAAATAATATGAATATAATTAAACTTACAATTACCTATAAATACTACTATATTAAGTAACGAAAACTAAATTAATATATAATATCGTTCTATATACTTAATAAACTTTGATAATATAGATATAATTTATTAAGTTATATATTGTTAAGCTAAGGGAATTATGATTAGGGTTTTATATAAATCATATCCTAATACAGGAAAGAAAATAAAAACAACAACGCATAAACCAGTATACAAACTATGATAATATCATACTAATAACAATGATATTAATAGATATTAATACTATGTTAAATATAATATTAATACATCTATTATCAATAAGATCTCTAGATTCACTTTCAGACAACTGAGCAATTCTGTACTTGAACAAATTAATTTTTTCTCATGCTTGAGACTTTACTTGGATTTTATTGTTTTATTATGAAAATCGATCGATGTGGTAAAAAGATGGTTACGACCTTCTTCAAAGAATTTTTTCTTAAAAATCCACTGATAGACATATCGCCTATTGAGGTGGTTCCGACCTAGAGAAATGGTAGATGTGGAGCAGAAGAATTTTTAAAAAGGTTGGACATGGTTATTGTATTAGAGGATCTTCTTCTGTCATTAGATCGATTCAGGACATGGGTGGAATATCCTTATATTTCCTACCATGCCCCTGTTTTGCTTCAACTGGGCTCTGGATTCCCGTCTGTAGCACATCCTTTCAAATTTAATCCGGGTTGGCTGCGGGATGATAGGTTTGCTTCTATGGTTAAAGAGGTGTGGGAATCACTACAGGACCAAAGGGAGGAGGGGGCACATAGTCATTTAGTAAGAAAATTGAAATTTTTTAAATCCCGAGTAAAGATCTGGTCTGAGGAAAAAAGAATACGGGAAAAGGAAGCTTTGGAAACACTAGAAAAAGCTCTAGCTACACTTTACTTGCAGAAGTCTCAGGTTGTGTATTGTTAAGAGGTTGATCTCCATTTAAAATTGTTAGAGGTGGATCGAAAGAAACCGTTACTCGTTGAAGAGGAGCGTTGTCCCCAAAAAAGAAGAGCAATCTAGATCAAAAGTGGTGACAACAATACCAAATTTTTCCACCGCTTTGCTAGCCATAGAAGAAACAATTTTTTTTTATGGGAAATAAAGGATGATTTAGGCTGTGTACATTCAGGGCAGGAGGACATAAAGGAAACATCATCGCGTTTCTTCAAATCCTTTTTTTAGGACACTAGGAAAACTTCCATTATAGATCAAATCGAAATGGTTAAGCTCTATCCAAGAATCGTCAATGAGGATGAAGTTGATACACTCAAGAGGCCTTGTTCCAGTGCAGAAGTCCTTGAGGTTATGAAAGGATTTGCCAAGGAAAAAGGTCCAGGGTCCAACGGGTGGACAATGGATTTCTTTCTATTCTTTTATGAGCTGGTTGGGAAGGACCTGCTCGAAGCTATGGAGGAATAAAGAATGAGTGGTGTAGTTAATAGGGCGCTAAACTCGACTTTTATCACACTTATTCCAAAATTCAGTTGTCCTTCAACCTTTGGAGATTTTCGGCCGATAGCAATGTGTAATCTGTGTTACAAGATTATTTCAAAAGTCTTAACGAAAAGGATTAGACCAATACTATCCCTGGCTCTGTCTGAGGAATAGTTGGGCTTTCTAAAAGGGAGGCATATTTTAGATGCTATAGGTATAGCCCAAGAGTGCTTGCATAGTATAAAGACTAAGAAGCTACAAGACATAATCCTAAAGCTTGATTTAAAGAAGGCGTGTGACTATATAAATTGGGATTTCCTCCGCCTAATACTCCTCCAAGGTGGTTTCGGCTTGCTTACAACTAATTGGATCATGAGTTGTGTCTCATCAGTGACATTTTCCATTTTGATCAATGGTGAGTCGACAAATTTCTTCCATAGTGGAAGAGGCCTTAGACAAGGTTGTCCATTGTCGCCTCTACTTTTCATACTTGCGATGGAAGGACTCAACCTACCCCTTAAAAAATCCCATACCAAAGGCAAGTTGACATGTATTAAGGTTTCTAGGCTTATAAAGATTTTACCTCTGCTTTTTGTGGATGATATAATAATTATGTCAAAAGCTTCTTTGGAGGAATGGCAAGAGATTCATAGATTTCTGGGGGTCTTTTGTGGAGCGTCTGGGTTAGTGATTAATGTCCAAAAGTCGACTTTTCTCCACTATGGGGTAGAAGAGGACACTCTTGAGAATTTAAAAGAAGTTTTCTAGTACAACTTTATAACCCTCTTGGAAGGGTTCAAGTATTTGGGTTATTTTTTAAAACCAGATCGTTATAAGGTGGAGGACTGCCATTGGCTCATTACTAAATTTGAAAAGAGATTCAATCTATGGTGCAATCATTGGCTCTCAATTGGAGGACGCTATGTACTAATAAAGGCTGTCTTGGAAGGACAACCTGTCTATTGGTTGGAAATGGCACATATTCCATCTTCAATGCTCAATCGGATACGCCAACTAGTCTTCTCTTTCTTTTAGACAGGGGGGAAACAAAAACAGAGCTATCATTTGTGCAAATGAGAGTTTTTATGTTGGGTGTTGAGAAATCTTTATAGTTTTTATAGGGCCTTAACGACCAACACCCTCTGGAGAGCTCTGATATAAAATACATGTATCTACCTTTTGGGTTTGTTACTAGATGGATGAGATCGGATGAGAGTTTAATGCCACAGGGATCACAGACTTGGAGAATTATCCAAAAATCCATTCCTCTTTTGCTTCACTGGATTGCTTCGAGCCCGGGTTCGGGACACTCTATCATCATTGGTAAATATTTGATCCCGGGGATGGGTAGAGCGACGATATTGACCAGAGATCTAGTTCAGACACTCAAACAAAATAATGTTCACTATCTGTATCAGGCCAGTCGTGCTCTGTGCCCTGGCACTATCCGCTCCATTTGGATTGACAATGAGGATTTGAGCATGTTGGGTGATTTATCTCTTGAATGGGAGGGGTTCAAGAAGGCTCTGATAGAGTCGGGTGTTCAGTTGCGGACTAGACCAGATGTTTTGATATGGACTGGTGGCGATTCCTCTGGCCACCTAACTACTAAAAATGTTTACAATGCCATCATGATGAAACAATGGACTGTTAAGATTGGAGGTTGGAGGAAAAAGTTGTGGAATTGGGATTTCCCACTAAAACTCAAACTCTTTGTTTGGTTGGTTGCATAAAACAAAGTCCTCACGTGGGATAATCTTCAACACAAAGGACATATGGGACAAGGTATTTGTCAACTTTGTAGAAATTCTGGGGAGACGGTTAACCACCTGTTTGTGGATTGTTCCTTCACTTTATCTGTATGGGATAAAATTAAACTTGTTATTCCTCACATTTCGGGGTGGCGTGATTCAACAGTTTTGGAGTGTTTCAAAATTTGGTTTGAACAGAATCAAACATACCCAACTCTGCCAGTTTACATCTATTGGTACTTATGGATAGAAAGGAACTATGCCATCTTTGATTAAGTTATTCCTTCTATTCAAAAGGTGGTCTACATATCATTGGCTTCTATGGAAGGCAATAAGAAGCATATTCATATTCCAACCCCGAGAGCTTCAAAAGGATTGATTCTTGGGTAGAAAATTGTTGGATGGTTTGATGGGGCATCACAACAAAATGGTGACCAATGTGGAGCGGGTGGACTGATAAAGATTAGTGAGCATGCAACATATAAGTGGACGATAAATTGTGGACCTGGAACAAACACCACAGCTGGAATTCCGGGGGTTTGGGAATTACTAACTCTGGCATCTCGACTATCTATATCTGGGATCAATGTCCTAGGAGACTCCAAAATAGTCATAGATTGGCTAAAGGGGAAAGGTTCTCTATAGGTGGTCACCTTGGAGTGTTGCAAGGAAAGGATAACAAATCTCATCAAGCTTTTCAGCCCATATCCTTTGGCCATGTTTACAGAGAAGAAAACTAAGAGGCGGATCGGTTATCAAAGCAAGCGCTCCCGAGGCATCCCAGATACATTGCATACTATCTATGTGAAGAGGTTCATGAGGGCCCTACTACATTTTTAAGTTTATATTAGAAAGGGTGTCGTTGTCCATTTGTAGAAGATGTTTTTTGGTTGCATGATGTTCGGGCTAAGAGAAAGCCTTTTATAAATTTTGTAATCTTGGGACTCTATGAGATAATTAGAGTTATAGCACGAGGTCAATTTTCCCATTCCATAGCAATGTTTTGAATAACTAGGCAAGCTTGGGTTCTATTTTGATGTAAAAGACAGTTATGTGAACTTTTATATTTCAATATGAATATAAAGAGAAATTTTCTGTGGAAAAAAAAATGATTATTTTATGGAATAAGGCACGGATTCTGTTGGTAAAATAATATTAATACTGTGTTAAATATAATATTAATACATCTATAATAATTATTAGGTTAATATCCTAGTTAATAATAATATTAATTTACAACTTTTAATGTATTAATTAAAAGCTATGATAAAATAGTTTGAGTGCTATAAAATAACTTAAGCTATTAATAATATATTAATTATCATAATAAAGAATACTATAGCATCGAATAATTATAGCTTAATATTAGAAACCATAATATAAACTTATCGTTTAATTCTATTAGAAACCTAATATAGCGAGAATAATGATAGCTATATTATCCTTTAGTTATTATAGCCTATAGTAAATACTATACTTACTAACCTATTATATATACATAATTAAAATAGCAATTGTTTATACAAGTTTATATTAAACAAGGGCTGCATGGCAGTCCCTGCCTCTTGCAAGTTTAGAAGGATATGTTTGGAGATTGGTTTATAAATTTATAATCATTATTATTTAAATATGAAATTTATTATTTAATTTATTACCTAATATAATACCAATCATATGCTTACCCTATTCTTGTTAGTAAATATTATTTATTTATTAATATGGAATTTGAAATTCCATTAATTTAACTAAATCATACACTGAATCTATTTTCGTTAGTAGACAAAAACTATTTAATTGTATATTAAAAACATATATAGATTGGAAAATCTTTCATTCTATGAAAACATTCAAGATAACACAATGCTATTAACTTCTAAGGCCATATGCCCTCCTACACGTGTTTATTATTACACTAATATATATTATTAAATTTAACATCACTTGCTTATTATTACACTAATATATATTATTAAATTTAACATAGATATATATTAATCTTAACATATAATAATATATATTATTAGATTTAACATAGATATATATTTTTCTAACTTATAATATTATATATAAATAGTTATAATTAAATTATTTTTAATATATTTAACTTCTAACAATATTGATTACATATAATTAAATTACTTTTAATATATTTAACTTCTAACAATATTAATTTTATATATATATATAAACTTAATTATTAGTATTAAACCTATTATAAATATCTTTAAAGATCAACATAATTTTATTTATAAATTAAGGTTATACTATAGCTAAGTATCATTATACCCATTAATATATCATATCATCGACTCGTTTAGGCTTGGACTTATTTAAAAAAATGAAAGCAAAGAAATTAAAACAACGCTTTCTCTACTTCACTGAGACTAGCTGCTTAACAACTAATTCCCTTATTATCTAATCTTATTTATACTCAATAAATTGAAAATTGGCATATCTCTATATTAATAATACATTTAAACATAACAATACATTAATAATACATTTAAACATGTTCCATCTATAGAACCTTTGATATGTACTTTATTAAAGTAATGTAATAGATTTAAACATGTTCCATCTATAGAACCTTTGATATATACTTTATTAAAGTAATAAGTAATGTGATGTAATCCTTGGTATGTACGAATAAACTAATGTTAATGACAATGATAGTGATTTGCTTTTCTTATGAAATCATGTGAAGTTATCTAGTGAAGCTCGGGTTTCCACCTATGGGACCCTTGGTATCTACTAGTAAAGGACACTTTAGTTACTTTGCATTTCCTATGATTATGCAAGATTCTTTGTATTTCCTTTGATTATGCAACCATGTGAACTTAGGCCCAATAAGGTTGTTGTCCCCCATGTGAGAGAATCTTTAAGCCGAAAGGATGTATATTATGTCATTGATATGTACAGCCATAAAGAAAGACATGACAAAATTTACAAAACGTCAACATTCGTTCGCCTGGGCCAATAATTTTGTTGTTTAAAGATATACAAATATAAAATTGTTATATTATAATTTCCATTTAACTAACATATTTTTTAAATTGGTAAATGAGAATGTTCAAATGATTTCTAAATTTGTTTTCATATTAACATTGTTAAAGATAATCATTAAAATATAATAAAGTCGGAATACAGTGTTACGGTGTAAAATGTTGACTTAAAAATGAATGTAATATTTTTTTTAAAACTTTCAAATATATACCAATTTCAAAAATTTCATATTTATCTCAAAAATTTAAGAGTTGAAATAAAAAGTGAGAAAATTTCTTCAACCAATATAATTTATACATTTTTTATTTATTTTTAATATCATGTTATAAAAACAAATACTACAAATAAAAAATATGGAAGATTATTCACTTATTATTTTTATAGCTATATTTTTATTGAAATAATTTTTTTTTTAAATGTTTTTATTATGTTAATTTTGGTTAGTACATCAGATTAAGGTATGGTAGGTTATCTTAGTTCAACATTTTTATGGTGTGTTTAGTTGGGAGGAGATACCCAAAAATCCGACCATGTTAAGGGTTGGTGCAAGTGCCATCCCCTAATGATTTTGAGGGCTTAGATGCCTGTGGATTATGGTTTCTTAGCCAATTGTTAAAATGTTGACTCAGCAAATAACGAACTTTCCATTTTCAGAAACAAATGCAACTTATAATGTTAGAAAAGAGAGTTTAAAAGCGGTTATAAAAAAACTTTAAAATTATTTAGATATATATTTTATAGTAAAATATATTAAATATAAGATTTATGATCTTTGCAATGATAAAATGTTTATGATAAAAACTTCATGCAAAATACCATATAAAAAGAAGATTTTTTTTTTTTTATAATTAATAATCAATTAATATGATGATGACGATGACGATGATGATGATGATGATGATGATGATTAACGTCCACTAAGACCGAATTGGTCTATCGAACCTTAAGTGGGTAAGTGATTACTTGTGATTCTTTAGAATTTTGTTTATGTGCTCGAAAAACATTAAGAGAAGCTTTCCAAGATCACCATACTTTTGTTGAGTTAAGAGGTTAGGAAGTTTGGTAGTGTGATCAATATTTTGAAAATAAGATCTAATATGGGTATAGGCTGGGCAATCTAAGAGAAAGTGCTTTTCATCTTCAACCTTCTTAGTGTCACAAAGGTGACACACTCTTTCATCCCATGGCGTTTTAAGAATTGACCAACACCCAGTTTCACTATGGAGCTCGTGAGAATTTGTTCTTATCTTAGCAATGCTTATTTTTTTCTTTACACTTGACAAAACAAATAGATAATTTTGATCTTCTAGATTAGGGTTGATTACATCTTTATAATAC
>WSFP011493785.1:0-14545 GCA_009831015.1 Picea engelmannii | reverse complement strand
CTACCAAAGTGGATTCTTCATACAAACCACTATTCCTTTTATTATTGAAGCAACATTTCCATGCTATAGAACTCTCATATTGTGACTATTCCTTTTCTTTCGAAGATACAAAAGATGAAGTCTTGGCCATGCTAGAAGAAATTTGTGTTTTGTATCCTTTGCATATCTTACTTTTGCTACAAATCTCATGCATATCTTTCTTCTGGTATGGATCTTCTACATATCTTTCTTCTTCTACAAATCCTCTCCATCTCTTTTCCTTATGCCATAGATCCTCTGTTTAATATTTGAACCATCGGGATCCATAAAATGTGCATGGTAATCCATAAACTATGTTATGTTTTTAAATATAATCGTTCATTCAAAGCATGGAATTATGGGAATATGATGAAGAACCTTGTGGGGCACCTTATTTCTTCCCTGATTGGTTTGATATCTATTAATTCCACATCGATGGCATTCTAATTATGTTGCATGTTGTACATAATATATAATATGATCATTAGAACATTGTATAAATTGTTTGATACTCCACTCCTATACCTTTCATAATGACAAATAATTATTGGTATGTGCAAGGTAAAGTATTTGATAATGGTAGGAGAAAATCACCTAACAATACACACTATTCAAAAATAAATTATTGTACATAATATTAATTATTGCATCCTTTATACAATTAAATCTAAAAATAATACAAAAACCTTATTCATATATGAAGGATTGTATTGCATTCCTTAGGATGTATTTGAGATAGGTATTTGACAAACCATTCAACAATTTCAAGTTCATCAACAACAAAATATGAGAGAAAAAAAATGTATTTTAGCATTCATATAGGGTTTCTATGCCTTATCAATCAAAGGTACATCATGAACATCATCAAAGTTATCATCCATTAAAGAAAAGATGTCATGGATCAATCTATTTATTCCATCATTCTCAATTATATCAATATAATTTTCTTCCATAGGATCAACTTCATCTCCATCCACTTTGTATCCATTAGCTTCATCACCATTATTTATGCTACAATTTGGCACATCCTTAGGCAATTCAAGTGTAGGATGCCATGTCTTTGTAATTACAAACAATCAAATATTTTAAATATATATCAAAAATTAAAATGGTAGAGAGTTTACGACAAGAATAAAAACATGCAATGAATAACTTACCAATAGAGGATATTGGTTTGCCCCTCCTTCAAACTGTGCAAACTCTATAAAATGTTAAGTCTTGTTGTCCTTTTTAACTCTTCTCACTTGTAAGCCCTTGTAATTTATGCAAGGGAAATGACATTTACCATCACCATAATGCTCCTTTAACTTAGCAATGACACTCAAATTATTGTCATTTGACAATGTTATCTATTACACGAAATCAATTAAAGAAATTACAGTAGATAGAAAGAAAGTATTTGATCCAGATGGATCTCGGTGGCCATCCACCTTTTCCACTACATCAACATTTTGAGCCTATGGTTTTGATAAACGATGATATTCACCCTTTTGATGGGGAATGGAATGTGATGTCATCTTCATTTGTTAATTACAAAAATCATGTAATGAATTCCTATTGGTATTAAGTACATGCCTACAACATAGAGTTAATTCACCAGATCCCATTAGAACTTTGTATTTAAGCATGCTCGGACTAGAGTAGTACTGGGACGAGTGACCACTTGAGAAGTCCTAGTATATTACATGCCTATGGAATTTTATAAACTTAGACCAATTTATCCCACATGCATCATGGGAATTTTTCTCCTCTCATTCTATCATATATAATTGAGGTGAAGGAGGCCCTTTAAGCATGCAATTGAGTGTGATGTAAATCTTGTTGTGAATGAAGCGTAGAAAACATCTCTTTATTTTTAGAGATAAGCTACCCCATTTTGGTAGTTTGTGTTCTACAATGTTTTTCTATCTTATTCATTAATAGAATTTGGGTTTCATTGTATTTCTTTGTTCTCTGCTATATTTTTGTTTTTGTCTCGTTTCCTTCTTAGCATAATCCGGATTAGTGGTATCAGATAAATCTGCTCCTCATTTTTCAATGCAGGTCCCCGATGAGGTTATGGTATAGAGAGTTGGGTCTTGAGCTTGTTTCACTTGAGGACAACCACTCTCACCACCCCAAGCGACCTCCCATGGTGGAAGAAAAGAGAGATGGCAGAGTAGAAGATCCTTTCAAGACGTTGCTCGAGGAAGGCCTCATGCAATAGAGGAATGAGATGATGGACAACTTCGTTCAGATCCTTCAAAGATTATTGATGGTGGCGTCTGAGCCATCTTCGACAAGCAACCATTTCGTAGGTGCAACACCCTTCAAGGTACAAGTCAATTTTGATATCCCCTTATTTGAAGGCCAAATAGATGTAGATGCTCTAGAAAAATGGTTGAATCTTTTAGAAGGTTATTACTCTGTCCAAAAATAATTCAATAGTGAAAATATCACCTTCGTGCTCCTTAAATCCCTTCCCCATGTCATAGCGTGGTGGAAGGTTACTGGGAGAGGTACACCATGGATGAATCTACACCATTCGAGAGAGAACCCACTTGGGAGGCCTTTGTAGCAGCCCTAAAGGAGGAGGTCTACCTTGTTGAAAACTATGATGACCAATACATGAGATGGACGACTTTACATCAGAAAAGAGACCAGATGGTGTCGGAGTACACAAATATCTTTCATACCTTGTGCTCAAATCTGGGTATCAAAGACTCTGAGTGAAACTTGGTTTTGAAGAACTACAATGGTTTTCACAGGTACATCCAAACAAATATGTATTGTCATCTCCTCATTGGGAGTTTCTTATCGATATGCAGTCAAAATTGAGCAGAAATTCAAGAAGTGGAGTAAGAAGGAGTTCAGGTTTGAAAATACGCCACAACAGAAGCATGGAAAAGGAAACCCTAACTCACATAATGAAGGATAGATCAACAAGGAAGGCCAACCTTGAGATATCCATTCCAATATGCAGACAAAGAAGGGTAACTATAAGTTTAAGAAAGACACTGAAAAGTGGTGTGAGTTCCAAAAAATCCCCTAGCACAACACCGATGAATGTTGCTCGAAACAATCATTGGTGGTCGAGCTCAAATAAAAAGAATCAGAACCTGACTTGGAATTTGATTCAGAGCACCATAAATGGAAATGGATCATTGATGTAGAACCCACTACTACCATCTCGACCACAACAATAAAACTAGAAGAACTGAAGGAGCTTGAGGAGGGGGAGGGCCTCTTCTACTCACAGATCCGAGTAAAGGGGACCACATTGCATTTCACTATTGATAGAGGGAGTTATAAGAACCTACTATCAATCGAGGTTCTCAAGAGATTGAATCTTCCAATGATGCCACACCCCCAACCATACACCATCAAATGGTTGAGCCAGGGACGAGACATATGTTTCATCTAGTAGTGTTGCCTATCCTATGGCATCAAACCCTTCAAGGATGAGTTAGTGTGTGATGTTGTCCCACTTGAAGTCTATGATGTTCTTTTAGGAAAACCATATATGTGGAAACATCACATTATCTATGAGTCTCGGCCTCGTAGTGTCATTATTACCCTGGGAGGTCATCTCTATAGGGTACCAGAGGTAGCTTCAACTATTTCCACTTCATTGATCTCATAAAAACAATGCCGCAAAGTAATCTCTCAAACCACAATTTTTTCCCTCTTCACAATCCAGTCAGATGGTGAACATAAGATCATTGCGACCATTGTAACCTCAGCCCAAGACATTTCTATCCAAAAAATGCAGGTCGACAAGATTTTATACGATCGTGAAGAGAATGGGAGTCTTACATATGCTCAACATAACTCTATTGGCGTGGTGATAATTCCCCCCCTACGGACAAGTTGAGTTCCTCTTGCTTGGGTTCCCTACAAGTGAGACAGACTCTAACAAATGGACACTAACATCCTCCTAACAAACCATTTTATTTTCTTCTGGGAGGGTTGAGAGAGAAGGAGAAAAGGTATGTATACCTTATTTATGATGTTCATCCTCGTCGCTCCAATAGTTGAGCTCCAATCCAAGCAACCCCCTCACAAAATTGATCCTGCAAGAACAAAGGAACCTTCTCCTACTAATATCTATGATTAAGTAATAGTAACCCTAATAGTTGATAACGTAAACAAAGTGATCAAATAGACAAGAAACGAATAAGAAAGTTTAATAGAAATAGGTCAAGTTATTTTATTAAATTAAAAGAAATAAGTTTACAACCTGATGATGATGCAATCCTCCAAGCTTCCTTCTTCGGCCCTTGAACATGAATCTAGTTCAACTCCACACAAGAAAATGTTTGGCTCTCCTTGACAAGATCCTAAGTTTGATATACTTCTTTTTCCATCCCCCTTCTCACTCTAAATGCCTTGGTTATATAGATGCAGGAAGAGCTAACTACTAGGATAAAATAGGAGTATAGTTGAGGATAAGATGGGATATGAATTATCTTCATGGCTATACTTTCTCCCAAGATAGGATGGAAGAAAACTCTAACCATGCCTTGATGAAAACAAGAAAACAAACCAATATCTATCCAGAACTTCCTCGAAGATTCCCCCTAAAATCATGGAGTTTGACCCAATCTGCATGGATGCTTCCCCAGAGAGGTGGACAGGGAATCCATGATGCTCCCCTATCACTAGAAAAGGAGTATGGATGCTCAGCTAGAGTGGGGAAGTGGGTATTCATGGTCAAACAAATCTAGAAAGATAACGGGGAAAGTGAGATTTTGACCCTCAAATGATGTTTTCCTCTTCTTGATGATCAAAGGAGTATAATGAATCATTATTTCATGGTGTTGAGGTGGTGAAACTTAGGAAAAGTGTGACAAATAAGTTGTGACACTTAGCAAAATGGACCATAGCATTTGTGACACTTAGTAGAGTGAAATGCGACACTTAGAAAAGTGAGACAAAATGGCATATAACAAATGCCCCCCAAAGTGTGAGATTATACGAGAAAAATAATGGTTAAAACACTTTGTAACAATGTGGAATCAAGGAACTGAAGTCAGAAGACCTGTCAGAAAATAAATCAAGCATCCATCAATATACATATATCATCCCGAGGTAGGCATACCCATACTCAAAATAATCTAACTCAAAGCATGGTCGTTGACCAATACATTGCAGATCCATCAGAGAACCAATTAAGGATATGGCCACCAAACATACAATGTGGATCCATATCTCCATGACTTGATCAAAATGTATCCATGAGATTGTACACAATGGAGCTACAACATGACAAAACATAGCCACAAACCAATACAACATGGATCTATGTCATAGTATATATTAAAACTTCATAATATCCATCGCAGCCTAGGGAAGGAAGATAACAAAGATGAGTTCTTACTAAAAAGTCCCCCCAAGGTCTTCAATCTCGATCCTGAATAGTACAAATCTGGCCATGTGAATAGATGTCTTGACATCGAACATGGTAGAAACCACTTGATTACTGGTCAATGTTGAGGAAAAGGTATGGAGAACCTTAATCAAGCATTTTCATATCTTGTCAGGCTAAGGAAAGATAGTTGGGAATGTCGCCCAAGGTTTATAGCCTTAAAACAAAAACAAAAAAACAATCACTTAATCTGCATGTATTAAGTACAAGGGACCAAGGTTGGTTTGTTTTATATATTATATGTAACTGTGCGAAAAATAAATAAACTTAAACATAAATTAAATGAGTGTGTATAAAATTTACATGAGTGTGTGCATGGAGATAAAAGCAAAAAATGAATCAGATCATCAAAATACATATGTGAGACCAAAAGCAGAAAACTAATTTTTGTATTGATTTCATTCTGAGATACAAGGTTGAATTCTCTTTACAAACCCCTGCAAGGGTAGGGACCAAATTTATATTTAGAAGCCTCTGATGGGCACCGTACAAAAATATTCTAACAAAAAAATAAAACTAAAGCTAAAGATCTGGATCAACTTGCCACAAAATGTTGTCACTTGACTCTGCAAAATATTATTTATCAGTCATAAAATTTAATTTATAAACAGACAAGAACACATACTGCCAAAGATAAATCATACACCTTTAAAATAATCTACTGAAATATATTATTCGCTTTTGAATACTGCTTCCTTCAATAAGACCTTGTTTCCATCAAGATAGTTAAGCCTTCTAGTAAACTCGGAATGAATGAAAGATGAAAGTATCTCACTAGTATAGAGAAAACCTTATGGTTGAAGTTCTCCTTCTATTTTCTTTCCTCTATCTCTTCATTTGTTTGAGCTTTTATTCCTTCTCAATAAGTTATGGTAGTTCAACTACCTTTATTTAGTTAAGCCTAATTAGCTTAACTAATTAGTTGAGACAAATAATAATAATATATATAAATAAGGGTCTAATTAAATAATAATTATATAGGTGGGACCCCTTGGGACTCCCATTTTTATTTATTTTAATAATCATCAAACATGAAATATAAAACCCCAATCATTTGATTCAAACATCCTCCTTGTAACTCTCGTTCTCATAATTATGATCAAATGTTTTAATATCAACAGAATATAACATGATCATATCCAAAAATAACATTATATCCATGATGTCCAGAAAACTTCCTAAATATATGCTTGTTGTCCAAAACATTGTCAAAGTAAAAAGATTGTCCTTACATAGAAAATAACATTAATCATCATTAAAAGTTGTATTTACTGTGAGAGGAATTTGGCCTCCTTTCACTCTTGTCCTCTTTTGATCTTTCTATTGTAGCCTTAGGTTGATTGGAACCTTGATTCTGGACTGCACTAATAACATGAGAACAATCATCTTTAAGATGAAGATGTGAAGACACAGATTTAGAGGACTCTTTCGATGACTTGGAGGAAGTGGCCACTCCTTTTCCTTTATCTTGCATGGGTGAGAAAACATGACCATCTTAGGGATTTGGATATTTTGGCGGTGGAAGAAACACAATAAACCAACCGTGGTGATGAGTAGCAGGCTGATGGATAATCTCTTTACAACCATCATTGGCAGGCGATTCTAGCTGCATAGACACATGAGGGGGAACATGAATACCAGAAAAATTTTGATGTGGCTGGAAGGGAGGTCTATCAAGTCAGGGTTGGAGGATCCCATGGCCAACTAGGTTAAAGAACCTAGCTTGAAAGAACTGATTTAATTCATGTGGATCAACATCAAAATTTATTGAAAATTGTGACCTTTTATGGCCCCTTTGCCAATTTCATTTGCCTCTATTAGCACCTCTATCATTATTGCCTCTGTTAAAGAAGCTCATCCTGAAGCAGTATTCCAACATGTCATGAAAAACTCTTAACAATCCATGCATCAATACTCTACCTAAATAAAATCAAAAGGATGACTCTATTTTTCACCATAGAAGCACATGTAATCCATCCATCAACATCTTAAAACTCAACAATCAATTTCCATTTGAACAAGGAGTGGTAGGGATATTGGGAAGATGAGGGGATTATAATGTGTGAAAAATGGTAGCATGGATGGGAAATGACCAACAAATACTATTCACACAAATGCATAAGTAACATAAATTGTATCCATATCCAACATTCAAACACCAGTCATCATCTTAGTCGTTTCTCTTTTGTTATTAATCCTTTCTCTTTTCAAAATGAATTTAAATTTCATAATAATAGAACATGGAATTATTAAAATGTATTTGGGAAGGTGGGGGGTTTATAATGTGTGAAAAGTGAGAGCATGGAACGGAAAAAGACGATTATTGTTCTATTATATACAATAGTATTTAAAAAAAAAACATCACCATCATTTGCCAAAACCTTTCTCTGACCCCATTTAGAAAAAGGGAAATCCGAGAGGATAGGTTGTAAGGGCATGGAAGAAAGGAATTATTTCCCAACCAAGTTTTGGCACTTATCACAAGATATTGTGAATTTATAGGAATTGCGGAATATCGAAGGCCAATAGTAACCATTTCTTATGATTTTAAAAGCAGTAGCCTTAGCAGAAAAATGGCCACCGATGTGAATGATAGAAACTGATGATCCATGAACTTTGTGTAACATTTTTTGTGTTTCTTCATCATTTACACATTGAAGTAACAAACCATCAATAGACCTCCTAAATAAAAAGTTTCCTAAAATGATATACTTCGAAGCTTCCAGGTGGAGTCTCCTTCTCTAGTGAGGGTCTAGCTCATCTCGACAGTTTTGATACTATAAATAATACACCAACTTTTTATACCAAGGATGTTCAGATATAGCAAGATTTTGATTATCAACACAAAATAGAGCTGAAAGAGGATTATCTTGATCGTCAAGTTCTTCACTTGGTTCAGGATGTTGAGCTAAGTGAAGAGATAGGTCTCATCCCTTGATTGTCTTCGAAGTCATGATCATCAAATCATGCTCTTGAATTTTGGCAAGCCAATGTGCAAGTTTTCCTTTGTGAAAGTAGAAACTTGACAACCAGTAAAGGGACTTTTACCTGCGTGTGTTTGCCTAAAATAAAATGGTGAAATTTTTCTATAGCATCGATAAGAGAAAAAGCATGTTTCTCAATATAAGAGTATTTGATTTCATCATCTGATAAACTATGGCTCATGTAAGCTACAGGTTTTTCATTGTTTTGGTCATCACTTTGTAAGAGGATAGCAAAAATTGCTTCCTCGGTGGCATTGGTATATATGATAAAATTTGGTTTCACCAGAACCGGTGCGGAACTGATTGCTTTCTTAATCCTAAGGAAAGCATTCTCGATGTCATCTACCTAAGAAAAATAACGATCTTTCTTCAAAAGATTTTGATATGGTTTAACCATGACAACAAAATGAGGAACAAACCTATGGAAAAAATTAATAATGCCCATGAAAGCTTGAACCTCTTTCTTGGAGGTGGGGGTAGGAAGGTTAAGAATCGAAGTAATACTTTCATGATCTATGCTTATTCCTGAATCAGAAATAATATGATCGAGGAGATTTCCCTTCGTGACACCGAAAATATATTTGTAAGGATTTAAAGAAATGCCAAATTTTCTGCAACGCATGAGAACTTTTCTAAGATGACCAAAATGATCCAACCGGTTCTTAGAATAAACAGTCAAATCATCAAGATAAACTTGGATAATTTTACCGATTATATCGTCAAAAGCTATTTGCATAACTCTTTGAAAAGTGGCACCTGCATTAGACAAGCCAAAAGGCATGTGTTCATAAGAAAATGTGCCCCAGCATGTAGTAAAAGTGGTTTTATACCTATCAGTCCTTTTTACCTTGATTTGATTATACCCAGAAAAATCGTCAAGTAAGGACATCATTTGAGACCCTGCAACCTGATGTAAAATCATTTTCATATTAGGAAGCAGAAAATGGTCTTTGACACTTGCTCTATTCAATGCACGAAAATCAACACATAATCTGATATGGCCAATAGTTTTTAGAACATGGATCGGATTTGAAACCCACTCGAAATACTTAATTGGAAATATTATATTAGCTTTCAATAATTTTTCCAATTCTTTTCGAATAGTAGCTTCGAGCGCAGGGTTGATAGGTCTTTGTTTTTTCCTAACTGGTTTTACCTATTCCTTGATAGGAATGGCATGTTGTATGAGAGCGGGATCAAAACCACGAAGATTCTCGTATGACCATGCAAAAACATCTTGAAATTCATGGAGTGATTTTGTGAATTTCATCAGAACATTGGGCACCTAATTTAATGATCTTTGGAGATTTGGGTGTCCCAATATTCAAGGAAATGGTATCACCCACTTTCCTTTTCCACTCCTCTTCTTTATGTGTTTCTTTTTTGCCTACATCACTCAACGAAAATGAACTTTCGAGAGGAGTCAATCCTTTAGGAAATTTGTCATCTTCAATAGATATGATTTCTTTGGGCTTAAACGGTTCATTTTATATGAAAGTGCAAATGCCTTCATCACTCAGGAAAACCTACCATGATTCTATGTTATCAGGGATGTGAGGATGATATAGAGATTGGAACATACAATCAGGTCTTTGAGGTAAAAGTTGTTGGGTAGGAGATGCTACAAAAACAACTAACCTATCAGCCATTGAATTAAGTTCCCTCTTAACATGAGTGATGTTAAATGATAACATATTTGAAATGAGCATCCAAACAATTTGAGTCTAACGTTTAAGTAACTCGTTTCTTGGTGAATAAATCTTACGTACAAGATTCACAACAAGTTCAAAATCACCAAAAATTGTAAGGTGGCCACAACCAAGGTTATATGCATTTATGATGCCTAACAATAAGGCCTCAAAATCGATGACATTTTTTATGCAAGCAAATTCTAACCTATAAGAAAAATTGTGGATTTAACCTATAGGATAATATAGAATGATGTTGTCCCCATTACCTTCATTTGATCATGAGCCATTGAAATGCATGTGCCACATGCCATCATCAAAATCAATTGGTTCAAGCATAGTATCACCCTCATCAACAAAGATAGAGTACACTCCCAAATCTTCTTCGAGATAGTTTACATTAGGTTGGGGAACTCTCTCTATATATGGTGAAATTCTTCCTTCCCTAAGGACTATAATGTTATTTCCATTCCGAGGGACGGACAAATGTGTTCCATCAATTGAAATATATCCACCAGTTAAGGCTTGCCAATCTCTTCCTAAAATAATTGAATAGTTACTCATTGGCATATCGATTACTTGGATGTTGAGTGTTGTTCTTATCTCGGGATGTGCACACAAAACTAAGGTTACATCCTTGATTTCACCTATATTTGATTGATGCAAACTGTTATACGAGATCATGCTTCTAGAATTTTCATTAGCACATGATAATCCAACCTCTTCCATGATAATTTTTGACATTACACTTGGACCAGACCCGCCATCAATTTGGAAACAATGAGCTATTTTATCCATGATTTTTACCGAGATATAAAAAGGGGATTTTTTTACAGGGTTCCTAAAATTATTTACACCTATCTTATTTATAGATGAATCTTTTTCCTTTGACTCTTTAAAATTATTTGCACCTATCTTATTTACAATTGAATCCTCTTCCTTTGACTCTTCAAATAGATTGGCTATGGTAGAAATTTTACCTTCCATAAAGTTTTTAAGATTCTTTTGTTGTTCTGGGACAAAAACCATGTCCAAAAGAGTAGCATCATCTTTGATATTGGCCAATTGGTTAAGGATATTACACTTAGAATAGGGAAGAGGAGAAGATACTCCTTGATTATCCGAAGTTCCGACAACTTGTGTATCAATAATTTGAGAATATGAGCTTGGGGTGGAAGAAGTATGAGGAAGATCATATTTTCCTTTGGCAATGTAAGATTTATTCCTGGTATTGATTACCATAACATTTTCTGGTTCAACCCAATCTAAAACAATGATTTTGGTATCGATATTTTTTCCAGAGATTCTTATCTCTAGCATTTTTCTTAACCTCACAAGTACTTTCTTCATGATTTTCTTCACAGAAGTTACACCAACTGCAAGACATTATGGCCTTTGGCTGAAAAGTATTTTCATTAGTATTCCTAAAAGGCGCTAAGGAAGAAGAATATGCCCCAGGGGAAAAGGAAGAGGAATTTCCTTTTCGCTCGTAAGCTATCATCCTATTATTCATATCTTGCACGAGTTGTAGGATGGCATACGTATATTTTTGTTTGACCAAGTCTCCCTTAGGGAGACCTGTTCTTTTGAGTTTCTCCTCATATTATAGGAAAGTATGAAGAGTAGAACCAAGATTGTTAATAGCCTTCTCTTAAAGTATATGACAATAAGGAGAAGGTAATGCATTATAATAATGCATGAAAGCATCATGATTTTGAGGACGGATTAGTTCAGGGATTGGATTATATAATTTGGTGAAGAGAAAGTTAAAAGACTCAATGGTTTCACCATCCTTATAGGAAATATTTTTATATTCCCTTAACTCCTCAGTTGGACTCTTGGACTGTCCATAAGTGGACTTGAACCAATAAACCAAATCTTCCCAAGTGGAAAGAATTTTGGGAGGGAGATCAAAAAAATATGTTGCATCTTTCCCTTTGAGGGAGTTGACAAATAAACACATGCAAGTGTCGTTATCGTTAGCCCCTATGTTATGACAAGCATTAGAAAATGCTACTATGTGTGTGTTTGTAGTAATGATATTATTTCCCGAAAACCTAGGTAAATGCTCCTTGAATTTTGGTAATGGGTGAGTAGCATGTGCCAGATTCAAGGGAGAAGATACGTTCCATGGGGTGGTCGTAGCATCTTCCTCGAATTGAAAAATCCCATATTTATTTATAACTTTAGAAGGATTGGTAGTGGATTGAGTAGGGACGTGATGACTGTATATACTACCAATTATTGATGAAGCAGAAGGTTGCAAGGAGGAGGCACCTCTGGTTCCACTACCACTACCCGCATATGTCATATTGAAGGTGATAAGTATGGGTGATAAAGGTGAACTGGCAGAATCAGATAAAGTTCACCTTAGAGCACTTTCTTGTGTTGATAAAATAATTTTCCTCCTTCCTATTTCAAAAATAGGAGTAGCTTCAGGGGACCATCATCTTCTCCTTTGAGAGATACGAGGATTAGAGAACATGAAAATGAAGACCAAAGAGGTAGGGAAAGGAAGCTTATTGTTGATTTATGGGTTTCCTTTTCCTGGATTCCCAACATTCACAAATACTTATGTCCCTTTCGATCAATTCCCAAGAGCGTTCAAGTTCAGCACGAGTACTAGTAGTTTCTAAAATAGTGTTGAATAAGGTCAATGCAATGTTGGTTTGGTCATCAAGACCATTTCCAATATTGGGTTGTCTTGTAATAGGTACTATCATGGAAAAAATTAGTCAAGGAGTATTCATACAAAACAGAAAAACAAAAGATAATTGTGATACAATCAACCAGAGAGATATGAAAGATCTCCCCAATATTGTCGCCAAATAAATGTTGAGGAAAAGGTATGGGGAACCTTAATCAATCATTTTCAGATCTTTTTGGTCTAAGGAAAGATAGTTGGGAATGTTACCTGGGGTCTATAGACTTAAAAAAACAATCACTTAATCTAAAGGTATTAAGTACAAGGAACCAAGGATGGTTTGTTTTATATATTATATGTAACTGTGCGAAAAAGAAATAAACTTAAACAGAAATTACATGAGTGTGTACTTGGAGATAAAAGCAAAAAATGAATTAGATCATCAAAATACAGATGTGAGACCGAAAGTAGAAAACTAATTTTTGTATTGATTTCATTCTGAGATACAAGGTTGAATTCTCTTTACAAACCCCTGCGAGGGTAGGGACCAAAGTCAAATTTAGAAGCCTCCGATGGGCACCATACAAAAAGACTCTGACAACAAAATAAAATTGAAGCTAAAGATCAGGATCAACTTGCCACAAAATGTTGTCACTTGAATTTGCAAAATATTCTTTATTAGTCATAAAATTTAATTTATAAACAAACAAGAACACGCAGACTACCAAAGATAAATCATACACCTTTAAAACAAGCTGTTGAAATATGTGATTCGGTTTTGAATCATGTTGCCTTCAATAAGACCTTGTTGTCATCAAGATGGTTAAGCATTATAGTAAACTCAGAATGAATGAAAGATGAAAGTATCTCACTAGTATAGAGAAAACCTTATGGTTGAAGTTCTCCTTCTATTTTCTCTCCTCTGTCTCTTCATTTGATTGAGCTTTTATTCCTTTTCAATAATTTATGATAGTTCAACTATCTTTCTTTAGTTAAGCCTAATTAGCTTAACTAATTAGTTGAGACAAATAATAATAATATATAAAAAAAAGGGTCTAATTAAATAATAACTAAATAGGTGGGACCCCTTGTGACTCCCATTTTTGTTTCTTTTAATAATCATCAAACATGAAATATAAAACCTTAATCATTTGATTCAAACATCCTCCTTGTAAATATCGTTCTCATAATTATGATCAAATATTTTAATATCAGCATAATATAACATGACCATATCCAAAAATAGCATTATATCCATGTTATCCAAAAAAAACTGCCTAAATATATGTTTGTTGTCCAAAACATTGTCAAAGTAAAAAGATTGTCCTTAAATAGAAAATAACATTAATCATCATTAAAAATAGTATTTAATGTGAGAGGCATTTGGCCTCCTTTCATTGTTGTCCTCTTTTGATCTTTTTGTTGAAGCCTTAGGCTGATAGGAACCTTGAGGCTAGACTGCACTGATAATGTAAGAATAATCATCTTTGAGATGAAGACATGAAGACACAGATTCAGAGGACTCTTTGGATGACTTGGAGGAAGTGGCCACTCCTTTTTCCTTTATCTTGCTCAGGCTTGGGAAAATCAGTTTTTAGCCTCTTACTTGTATGAGAAGACTGCATGGGTGAGACAACATGATCATCTTGGGGATATGGATTTTTTGGCGGTGGAGGAGGGGGTAATGGCAGAGGCACAGTAGGCCAACCATGGTAATGAGCAGCAGGTCGATGGAAAATCTCTTGCCAACCATCATTGGCAGGCAGTTTTGGATGCATAGTGTTAAGCCCTAATATTGGCTCAT
>ML884380.1:10722-25267 GCA_009831015.1 Picea engelmannii | reverse complement strand
CAGAGAAAGTATTACTACAGATGAAAGAAACCCTGAATGACCAACGACATATCATCTTATCAGAGATCTTCAAAGAAAAAGAATGCATAGAAGCAAGAATAGGAGACTTCGACATTGACTCTATTCTGGATGAGGAAACACAGGTGAATATTATGACAGAAAGAACTTGGGAAATTCTAGGAAATCCTGCTATGATTCCTTCAATGGGAGGAATAAGATTATTCAAAGGAAAAATGATAACCCTATGTGGAAAGCTCACCCATATATCTATGAGTGTTCATGGAACTTCGATGAAGGAAGAATTTGAAGTTGTTAAATTTATTGAGAACAACACTCCATTTGATATGTTACTAGAAAAACCTTGGATTGAAGGAGATCAGGCCAGAAGAAAAGAAGAATAAATCCTAGAGCAGATGAAGCAAGAGTTAAAATATTTCATGACTAGGAGGATTGCACACTTGATTGAAGAACAACAAAACCAAGTGAAGCTATTTAAAACTAGAGACTTGGATGTCGAAGTGGGAAGAACACTAGAAGATTTGCAGAAGCGAAAGTACTTATTCCAAATAAAGATGAAGTATTACCCCCGATTTATAGGAAATAATCTTGCCAGTGCGAAGTTACTCTGCCGAAATAATATAAGAATCAAAATGGAAAAATGAATTATGAGATGAAGCTCACCGGAAAGAAGGCTAGAAAACTAAGTAAAAAGAGAGCTAAGATTGAAAAGTTACAGAAGGTTCCAGAGGGAACTTCGCAAAAGGAAAATTTGCAAAATTAGAACTTCATCGGGATATCAGAACTGCGTCACATGGCACTTCGCCATGGCGATGCAATATAGTCGTTGGGGAAAGTATAACCATTAGACCGATGACCTGAATGGGTAGAAAGGAATTTATGATCAGAAATTTCACCACCAGACCATTGGGACTGCGCCATAATGGAAAAAACTGAGTTAATGAAGGCTTCTCAACTGTTGCAAGAGATTCATTGTCAAGTTATCTATTTATCCCGCCACGCAACGAGAACACTTTTGCTAATCGTGAATCTAAGTCCACATACTAGTTGATTTCACATAGTGATCATCATGCTATTTCCATCCATCTCGTTGCATTGACTAGTTACTCTTTGAACTCGAGATATTCAACCATGAGCGTGCATGTCGGACGAGCTTAGCGCTGTAGAGAAAATTGTCGAAGAAGTTCTCATTGACCTAATGAATGAAAGAGTAATGTCTGAAAGAGAAATGCCTGCAAGTATTCAAGTGTCATCGATGAGAGGAGTGCAAGCCTCTTCGTCGACTACTCATGGAGTTGGATCATCCTGACCATCAGTGGAAAAGAGAACCAAATACAGAGACGACCTAGAAAATGTGAGGTTGATCCTGACCATATTTCCCGATTACATCCCACCTCTGGCCAACACAGTGAGTTGAGATAGCGTACCAAGAGATTTCAAGTAATCCATGGTTACTGTGTACCTCTCGAAGGGGATACACACAGTTCGAGCGCAGTAGGACAAGATCACAGCGTTGAAGTTCAATGACTTCAACCTTGGAGATCGCAAGAACTATAGCATGCTATCCCCATATAAATACCTGACCAAGACGAAGGGGAAGAAATCAAATATAATCCCCCAACCATGGACGATGAAACTCACGTAGTCCACCTTGTTAAATGTAATGAAGATCCCACACTTTGAAAGGCACTAGGAAATCAACGCATATGTCAAGCTATTGATTTCATGTTACCATGGCGACTACTTATGGAAAGACCATCGTATTACAGTCGATCCAATGTTGATCCATAGGATCACTGGATTAAGTATGCAAGGACCCGACCCATAGGAGTTCTATCCAGGAAAATCCAAAGATCGCACACTAGCACAGAAGATCAAGGATACATACGACGATGTTGAAAAGGGGACACAAGGCTAGAAGGTAGCCTCCATCCAGAATGGCGCAGTGCGCCTAGCCTACCATCTCATAGCCAAAAAGTTAGTAAGGAAGAAAAAACCTATGCAGGTCATAGGATTTGTTGTTGACCTCGTAGGTAAGTGTGTGGAAGGCCTGCAGATGAACTGGGCAAAGTACCTAGTTAATCAGCTGGAGCTAGACTGTCGTGAAGCACTGGATTAGGGATACGAGTTTCATTTTACCTCGCTCCTGATCCTCATCGCCTTTGTTGCCTGGGAGATGCCAGAAGGTGCGACCTTTCTAGATATTTAACCATTTGAGCCTCTTGCCACAAATTTCACCACTCTGGTACTCGAGTTATATGAATAAACAGTGGCAGACGAATGTTTGTTTTTCATACATATTACCTTCAGTTGAAGAGATCCATCGCAGCTGAACCTTGCATGACTCCGAACACCCTATAGAGGTTTTGACCCCTGATGAAGTTCGGTGCAGATTGGAACTTCATCTACATTATAGCGTGAGCCAATGAACATAAGGATCATCTTCAATCGTACTACAAACTCACAAAAGAAGACCTGGAGGAGATCACTAAGGACTGGTTCGCAGAACTCCTTATTCTTGCAAACCCTGTAGATATGTCTGACCCTAACAGCCTAGAGACCACGCATAAAGAACATGATACACCCAAACCCAACAAAATGAAGAAGACCGAAGAGGTCCAATATTTAAGCAGTGCCTGAGGAAAGATTGCTTCAGTATCACCTGATCGAGGGGGTGATGACGAACTAGAAGAGATAATTGGCAAAGGAGTTGAACATAAGCCAGGCGAAGTAACACCACCCAGAGATGAGACCGATCCCCTGAAGAAGAGGAATTTTTCTCCCCTGAAACATTCTTCTCGAAATAAATTGAAAGCCACCGTGACCAAGATGAAGACTGTGCTTACTACCAATGATTTTGACTTCATCATCGCAACTCTAAATGATGCTTCGCTGGAAATCATGGAAAAGCAAGAAGCTAAGCAGGAGGAAATCTACGATAGAATTGGGGTTGAACTCTGAGGGGTACATCAGGCCTTTTGGTCCAACCGCACAATGTCCATTGCACCCTTGCCATCAGGAGAACCAGAGTTGGGAGATGAGCCAAGCCAACTCCTTTGACTAGTTGAAGCGGTCGAAGCTCGCCTTCGTCGCACACAAGAAGAAATAGAACAAGCCACCCATGCCTTGAATCAAGTGCAAGGCATACTTGTAGAACAATACAGATTTGCAGAGCAGGATAAGGTTTCTCTCCAGGTAAAGTTTGAATAAGATAAATCCTAGATGCAACATGAAAAAGAACGGTTGCTCGCAGAGCAACTCGAAGTGAAAGAAGAAGTCAACAAAGCACTCCGCTCTATGACATGCTTAGAGCCACAAGCATAAGATTGAGTCACAAATCAAGTAGAGAATCTTGTAGAAGGTATCCAACAACTACAACAATGAATAACAGACTTACATCTTCGCATAGTGCCCAACACCCCGCAAGATGTGAGGGACCAAAGAGAAGCAACTGCTTGAAGCGAAGTTGAGAGAATAAAGGCCCTTTCCATGGAATGTAAGCAACTCACTGATCGTAGTGCCCAGACATATGAACAACTCACAAAGAATCCAAAAATGAAGGAACTGGAGTTGCAACTCCAAGAGGCAAAGTATCAAGCATAAACGATACAAGCGCAGTTGAAGCCCCTGTCAGCTGTGAAAAGAATGAAGCGATCCCAGGAGAAACGCACTGCCTAACAACAGGTCCACACTATTCAGAGCAAAGTTATGCAAGTAACTCAAAAGATCCAACCTGTACAGGATGAGGCTTACCAACTGTTCACAGAGATCGAAGGCCGAGGAGTGGAAATGGAGAAAGTCATCACTATAGTTGAACAACGCTTAGAGGGACCTGTCAAAAAAGTAGTCATACAAGAGTTTGTTGAACATGAGGTCGTGGCACAACAACAAGTCGAAGAATCTCGAGCCAAGCTTGAGGATTTTGAAGCAGAACTAGTCCAATCAGAGTGACTTGGGACGAGTCACAGGTGAGTGTTGGGGGCCTGTTGGCCCTTGACCAAGCTTTGAGGAGTCTTGGTCATGTTTGACCTAATTTTGGGACTTCGACAGGCTATCGAAGGTGGAGCGCAAGACGAAGCAGAGATCACAGGATCTCGACCCCTTTTTTGGATTTGGTATTATGTAATGGGTATGGGATGTTGGCCCATGGGTTTACCCATGTTTAGGCCTATAAATAGATGCTAGGTGATGTAGTGAGGATATAGAGTATGAATGGATAAGTTCCCTTTGGCTAGATGCAAGTGATGGTTGTAGTCTAATCTATGTGATTGAAAGTGCTAAGTGCTAAGTGGAGATTTCTTTGGTGCATACTATGTGAGACTTGTAGAGATAAGTGAAAGTCATTGTAAGAGACTATAGAAGGTTGTGTGCTTAGATATACTCAGGGAAGGAGGATCTAGCGAGCTATGCAGATCCCCTGTCCTCTGTGAAGTAGGGTTTTTGAGGCTCTGTGCATGTAACTGATTGAAGAATCTAATAAAGAAGAAAAAGAGCTGGTGGACGTAGCCCCTGGGTGGGGGTGAACCACATACATGATGTGTTGCTCTACTTTGTGTGATGTGTTGATGTGTTTATATGTTAATGTTCTTAGTGCTTCAATATAGATGAATGATAGATAGATATGTTGATGCTTAGTGATTAATAATGTGGATGGATGTTAGATTTGACTTATGTACGCATGCTTAGTTCTTAAATACCTTATATCTTAATGAATATTGTGATACTCTGTAATTAGGGTTTAACTGTGTTGTAACTAAGACTGAATATTGATGAATGTTAAATGTTGAGTGCTCTATCAAATGTTAAAATCACAGATCTATGTCCCAGCTAAGGTTGTAGACATCTGAGCCCTGCAACCACCCCTTCCTCTACCTCAAATGAGACTTCATTTGCTTCACAGGTGTTGCTGAAAGGGTCGGTAGTTAGGGTTTTGTTGGTGCATTGTTGTAGCGTTGAACCCCGGATTGCCAAACAAAAATAGTTAACAAATGTTTAGAGGGTTATTTGAGTTGTTTTTATTCAAACAATCAATCTAAATGGGTGAAGTGGCTTCCTTTAGTATAATGGTGGTGTAATACCACCTATCAAACATCTACTAAAATGTCCCCATTTGAAGCACTTTATGTATATCTAGCTCGTAGTATCTCATACTTTTTGCACGACCATTTCAAAGTGGAGGAAGTAGAGTCACATATGGAAAAGACTAAAGAAACTTTGACAATTCTTAGAGAAAACCTTCAAATGGAAAAAAACAGGATGAAGCAACAAGTAGATCAACATCGAAGTGAAAGGCAATTTGAGGAGGGTGATTAGGTATTTTTGAGACTGCAACCTTATGAGTAATCTACTCTCAAACAAAAGAAGAACCAGAAATTAGCTCCAAAATTTTATGGACCCTACAATATTATTTGTAAGATTGGACAAGTGGCATATGAGTTAAATTTTCCTTCTTCTCAAATTCATAAGGTTTTTCATGTATATTTCCTGAAAAATGTTTTGGAAAAAACTATGCCAGTGTGGACAAAACTTCCAAAATTAGATGAAGAATGGAATTTGATTATTGAACAAGAAAAAGTTACAGATAGGTGTTCTATATCTCTTCAAAATAGAACCATTATGGAGTACCTAATCAAGTGGAAGAATATGCCACCAGAAGAAGCTACATGGGAAAATGAGCAGTTCATGAAGAAACACCCTCAATTACAAGCTTTGAGGGAAAAACTTTTAAAAAAAGAGAGGGGCTATGTTAAGAACCCTAAGGCCCTAACACTCATTTATTATTAGTTTATTGGTTATGATTAGGTCGACTTAGTGGTACATTACATCATGCTCACTTTATCTCCTATTTATAATAAAGGAGAATCATTTGTATAAGCATCTCTTCTTGTATTCTGAATTGTATATATTGTAAAAGGATGTTTTCCCCTCTAAGTGGACTTTATTCAATGGATTTTTATCATTTTTAAGCATTGGATCATTGATCCAGGAGGATCCAGAACATTCACAGAAGGTTCAGGAAGATCCATAACACTCACAAAAGTCAAGGAGATCCATAAAATTTTAAAATTCAATCATCCAAAATTCTCTCGAAAACATCACCAATGCATAGAGCTCGGAAATAACTTTCCAACGACGCAAATTTCACCTCAAACAGAGTTCATATGAAAATAATATGGATAGTCAAAGTTTGGTCAAACTAGGTAAAACATCAAGGGTGACACGTGTCACCACTGCAAGGGTGACACATGAAACATGATCATACAGGTCATACAGATGATGTGGCATGACAGGTTGGTGGATGACTGGGCAAATCATACAATTCCAGGTGGCATAATCATTCGTTGACACGTGGCACAAGCGAGCCCATGAGAGGCCATCGCGTGGTGACCTTCCATTGGAAAATTACGGATTAAGTATATTAAAAATGTATGGAGTCGACAGGTGTCCAACCCGTGACCTCCACAAACCTTAACCAAGCCTTTGTTACCAATGTGTCATGCAAGTGTTTCTTACCTATACATGGCTCCACATTGTTTTATTGTTAGTCAAGGGTTCAATCGACAATTAAAGGGATGAGGGCCTAAGCCCTCGACCCTCGGTTGTATGCAATATATGTGACCATGACCTTAATCACACATGGAGTTAACAACAGTCCATGCCAAATACTATTTATATCATATGGTTTGAAACCATATAACAAAAAACCACAGGAATGATCAGAGGTTAGTGGGGCTTGAACCCTGGACCTCTCGTATATTGTGCCAATGCCTAAACCAATATGCCAATGAGGCCTATTATTATGGGATTCCCCAACCACTTCTTAAATGTTGTTGCCTATGAATTTGAATGAGGAGTTAAGGCCCGTGGCCTATATATTGGGTGTGGTTTCCATGTTTATGCACACAAACTAAGGAGAGGCATGGATCACGAGATGGAACAGACCCTGAAGAGGAGGTACTGTACGGACATCTTGATTTGTGTGCTAATAAAACTTGTCCAAGTATGGTGTGTCTCGATATGCATGCCATGAGGTATATAGACTGCACCTAGGAAACTTTATACTCATTTTTCATGATTTTTCGCGAGTATGAATTTCAGGTCTATTTTATGATTAGAGATCATTTGTAAAAGTATTAGTCCATATTGCCATTAATGAGTTCCATAGTGCATCATTGGCGTGTAAAGAGGGTAAAATTGAGCCAGTTCAGAATTTGGATGATTTAATACTCAAATTTATCAGAATTTCGCAAGGATTATAATGGTGAACTCATTTTCTTGTTTTGAGTAGTAGAATTAAAGAGAGTCCATTAAATTGGTTTTTTGTAAGCCCATATTGTAATGTAATTTGGTATTTTGAGATGATGGAAAACAATCTTACTATCTAAGAGGACTTGAGGATGAAGTGAATTATGTCATTCATATATGTAAATTGAGTTCTTTTATTTTTTGTTGTGTCATCTCAATAATCTGCAAATTAATCATCAGTTTATGAGCTTTTGGATAAGAAGCACATCATCATTTTTCTGCAAATCACCTCAATACGATCAAGAATTAATTTTGAATCAAGTTAGATGCTATATGTATATATTTTAAAGGAAAAAATGGTATCTAAGGATTTTCGGATCAAGTGGTATCATATTTAGTTTTGATGTGTATTTGCAAGTTGTTGATGTAATAAGATCCAAGACTTTAATTGGTGAAGATATTGAAGAATCTTATCAAGAGGACAAAATGAGTAAAGCTCTCGTGAAGTTGAGGTTGCAGAAGAATATTAATCAACAGATCCAAAAGGAGAATTATGAGTTAAGGATGCAGTTGTAGGCTCTTGAGGAAGAGAAGTAGAGGTTGTAAGATCTATTGATATGTCATGAGGAATTCCATAAGGGTATTTTTCATGAGTTGGAAAGAAAGTTTCAAATCAGAAATCAAGTATTGGCACCATCAACATCAATCCATGACGATTTTTAGGATGAGAATGTAAAATATTTAATGCAACAGGGACTACCTCTTTCAAAAGGCATGATCGAGAAAGATGACTCCTTATATTATTATTTTTCCCTTCAATATGGATAATGCTCGAGGATAGTTGAAGCAAGGAGAAATTCAGATGAAGAGTTCCTTCATTAGAATTTAGCCTTATGTTCCATTCAAGGGAAAGGTAACATGTGTAAGACATCTCCAGAGATAGATGTGCATGCTAAAGGGTAAATGAAGACAATTTCCATTGATAAAACTAGTAAATGGTCTAAGTATCCATGTTCTTCCTATGGAAATAGTAACCATGATGTGGAGAAATATCAAAGAAGACATTTTGTGCAAGATAATCCCTCCAAGAAGAAGGATAAAGGTAAATATCATTTCTCAAAGAAAAGGAAAAGGGGGAATGATAAAAAGGGATCATGGTTCCAAGATGGGAACAAGACACTATGCTCTTATTGTGGTAAGAGTGGAAATGAGATTGAGAAGTGTTGGACACTTTACCCGCACTTATTTCCAAAACCGAACTAGAAATATGTAAGGGAACTTGCAAGAAGACAAGCAACAACTCCAGATGAATTTAATGGTCTTACTGAAAGATTTGAGAAAGAATAATTCCTAATGGAAGGTCTTGGAAAAGTGATATATGAATACATTAAGGAATGGTTAGTGTATAGTGGCTCATCTCACCACATGACTGGGATGAGATCAATATTTTTGAGTTTCTCAGAGTCTGACATAGATTGTTATGTAGGATCTGGAGCCAACACTAGAAAATAAATAAAAGGGTATAGATATGTAAGATTCCAGCTGGAGTTGAGAGTATTTCTAGGAATAGAGCATATGTTATATGTTCCAAATTTAACGGGAAACCTACTCTAATTTGTGGCATTTGAAGATGAAGGCTATGCAGTTGCATTCCAGAATGGCTAGGTACTTGTGTATTCAAGGGAAGTTGCTCGAGACATGACAATAGTGCTTGATGTTCACAAAGAGAGGTTATATAAGTTAGTGGGAAGACTTATAGTTTGTTCTAATGGTTTCTTGGATTTAGCATTATATTTTGCATCATATTCAATATCATATTCATCATCAACATCATATGCATTATTAGAGATAGGAAGTTATGAGACTCCTTCCAGTACTAAGGGGAGGATGAGTCCATGAATAAACCATCCATAAGAAGGGATTTCATTGTGAATTTGTATATTTGTAAATGTAATATGCACATGTGTTTCCTAAATTCTATTTAGAAGTCTTGTAAGACACTCATTGTAAATTATAGAGTGAGAGGAATTATGTAAAATTTTTATATTTCCACCTTATATGTTGATAAGAGTGAGAGGAATTTTGTAAAGAGAGTTTCTATATTGCCACCTTATATGATGTTAAGAGTGAGAGGAATCTCGTTAAAGAGATTTCTATATAGCCACCTTACATATCGTTAGAAGTGAGGAATCTTGTAAAAGGATTTCTATATAGCCACTTTGTTTTAGAGTGAGAGAGATCTTATATAAGATTTCTAAGCCTTTTGACAACAGTATAGGAAATTGTATTGTCTTGACATTGGCTAAAGGGATACATATGGATTGAATTGTCTAAGTTAACAATATTGGTTATGAAGAACCAAAGGTGAAGGAACAGAAGGATGCAAGAAGTTGTAACATGTAGATAATAACTAGGAAGAGCATCGAAGTAATGAAAAACTTTCTAGAGCTGGAAAAGGAGAAACAATCTTCTTTTAAGAGGCATATAAAGGTGCATGTTATAAGTATATTTAAAATAATATGTCATGTTCGTGTGTATGTATACCTTGAATAGAAGAAATTTACGTACAGATGGTTACAATACAGATATAATTGTTTTCAAGGTAGGTGATTAATGGACAAGGAATTCATTCAGAGACTCTTATAGATACATCATCAGTACAAGAAGAGTGAATCCAAAAGGTCAATGCATAGATCAACATTCAACTTTGTTTCATATTGGACGAGATAGACTATCTTCAGTAAAAGGATATGGGAGTGGATGTTGAAAATGAGATACATATATTGCAGAGATTCAATGAATAGGACTTTTGTTGTCAGTGAATATATGAGCCAAAACAAGAGCTATATTATATTAGTGATAGTGCTAGAGGCCAAATTCAAAGACATATTTCAAAAGCATACATAAGCACATTTATTTGATACTTAATATCGAAGATCCAAGATGAATATTGAGTTCCACAATATTCAACAAGATGGAAGAGTGAAGAAGTTTCATCACTAAGTTACTGGATACGGGTATTTCAGTAAGATGGAAGAGTGAGTTAGAGTTATCATCAATAAGTTTTTGGATGTCTATATTTTTAGAAGTCCAAAAGTTCTTTAGTGGGAAAGTGTGCTCCAAGAGGATCCAGAACGTTCACAGAGAGACTAGTTAACTCAAACTAGGTGGCAGTTTACTCCTGTAACTGTCGGTGTGTGTCCAGATCACTGAGTGGGTCTATGAAAGGTCATCATACATTCCTTCCATACTTATCACTTTTCATCATATTCCCTCTCATATATCCTCTACATTGGTTTGGGCATTGGATTTTCCAAGCTAGTAAGGGTTGTACCTTGCCTTGTGGGAAGAAGGGGCTAAAGGCCCATAGGGTAAAAGTAGCTGGAAAAAAATAATAGCCAAGATCAAACCTTGAGATGCTTCACCCAGGGATCCCCAAGAAATAAATAAAAGGATTCTCAACAAGAAAAAGGGGGGACCCATAAAATAAAATAAAACTCAAGAGCTAGTTGGTGGATAGGGGGTCTCATCATGATCCATCCTATTAGGTCCATAGGCATGTAGCGGTATGACACTACTATTCATATGGTCACCATTCCAGGGTAGTGGATCTTGGTGGCATAGCCAAGAGAAAGGGGGTCTCATCACGAGCCAACCTTCTCATCTCCATGAAATGCTTGTGGGTAACGTTGTCACCACTGGTCACCACGTGAGGGCAATGTCCTCCAGCTATTCTCTTGAAAGAAAAATAAATAAGACAAAGAGTAAAAAGGAACTGAATGGGCTAGGAAATAATTGCATCCATGACAAGGTGTATCTCACCCTCTACATAGGCACCCACAGCTAAAACCTACATTTCCTTGTTATCAGTGCACCCCTTGCCCAAACATCCCCTACACCAGCTCATGCATTTACATGGCCTACATTGGTATTCACCTGGAAACACCCCACACCTAAGGAGAATTATCCTAATAGGACATCATGTAACCCTCTCCAAACCTAGCTTGTTAAATAGCATAACGTCTTTGAGAACTTGTTTGGGAAAAGGGGGGTTTAATGCACATGTTTGGGTAACTTGATTATTAGATGTGATTGGAATTTATATGATCCCTATGAATTGTGATGCCATGGAGGGTGTACTTTTTGTTGTTGCAGAACCATGCCTGACAGACAGGTACATATGGGTAGATGATTAGCTCAGACCTCCATAGGGATAAAATCCCACCAGATGGATGTTGAGACCCTAGCTAGGGGTAGAGAGATAGTGGAGGCTTGCATCATAGAAAAGGGAGGACGTTCAACCAGAGGAACTTTGGTAGGCCTGGACCCAGGCAGGTCTTGCCCTCCCACCATGACATTGGCCCTTGAAGGCCCATGACATCATCATTCTAAGCCTTGACATCATCCAGTTAGGGTTTTAGGCATGAGGACAGCTTTGGTTGGCACATGTGGCAGTTCCTGAGGGGTTTTGAGCCCCAACATTTCACTTTGGAGGCCCAATGTTCTAACAAGGGGCCCAATGTCACCCTAGGAAGGGCATGACGTCACCCTAAAAATATAAAATTAGGGTTTTTATTGTCAATTTTATGTAAAATTGGATTTTTGATGTAAACTGGCCATGTCGACCTTTTTTGACCTAAAATGTAATTAAAGGTCATTTGTATTGTATAAATAAGAGATAAAAATCTCATTTTTATTGATCATATTTCACTCTCACAAGTGTGAGGTCTGAAATTCGGCCTCTTTTAAGGCTCATTGGCTGAACTAAGTGGTGCGCAACTCTTGGAGGGAGCTTTTATTGGTGTATTTTTGAATTTTCATGGTGGAAAGTCTTCAACTAGGGCTTGTGACTAGATTATTCTTGGTGAAGTAAGTAGAAATATACAATCCTTCTTTTTTTTGAATGGCTATGGTATATTTTACTTGCTCATTTATAATATTATAAAATTGCTAGTGTGAAGCCATAGGAGAAAAGCACATGTTATTATCCTTCTCTTAATAACTCTTCACCTACTTGATTTTGCTAGAAGAGAGCTCCCTTGAAGGATACACTAGAACCATACCTTAGTAGCACTCTAGTACTATTGCTTCATTAAGATTTCATATTTTATTTCAAGCTTGACCTAAAGAAGATTGAAAATCGCTAGGGCTTAGGGTTACCTACTTCCTAATAACTTTTTCTTTCTAGGGTTTTGGATGATTGAGGCCTTAGGTTACTAACACCTCAACCATCCTCCCTCTTTTCTTTATTTCACCCATTATCATTTGTTTCCCCTAAGAATTGTCGCTGCAAAAGTGACTCCATTTACCCTAAAGACACTAGTTCATACCTTACAAGTGATTGATTGACTAAAGCAACCTTTAAACCATCTACTTCAAGATCTTTGCTAACCATTTCTAACCTTAGATATGACTAACTTGCTAAATATCTTGTTGTTGTTGAAAAATATTTCTACAACCATCTATGACAATAGAAAAAACATCTTAAAATCAAGTGGTAAATCCGATTTCACATTGTCTTCATTGCTTATGACAAATACTAGCATTCTGCCAATTTTAGGTTATCTTTTTTGGTTATTAGTGAAGCTTTATTAAGGCATAATTGTGAAGCTATTACTATATATACATTGTTGTTATAAATAATTCTGTTTCTTCATCTTTGTATCATCTTATGCTTTTATTCAAAGTCAATGGTTTTATGAAGCACTAACATCAATTGGTACTTGCAAATAGTGTTTTTCTTGTTGTCTTGTTCTGGGCAGGTACACATAAGTAATACTTTGCTTCATCTTATTAAAACCTTTGGGAATTTATAATTAGAGTGACCTATGAGAGGGGTGGGATTTTCTTGATACTATTACCTTAGCCTTCTCAAACCCCCAGGTCATCGGGGACGTCTCCCCTGGGGTAATACCCCTAAAGAGAAAGAGGTGTCTTGTTTAGGTGACGGTGATAGGACAACCTCATGTTACACCTATTTATTGTTCACTTTCCTTTGGATTTTGGGAAAGTACAAATTGCACGATAACATTTTGGTGTCGTTGTCGGGGAACACTGAGTCAATTCTCCTCAAAGACGACACTTTTCGGTAAGCCTTTCCTCAAAAGCCTTTACTTTACAAATCTTACCTGGCGACTCCACTGAGGATGATCCCATCATCCCTTTCGATAATCTCAAGAATATTGTCTGACAACTCCACAAATGAAGACCCATAGCAAACGTCAGTACACACTTTCTTCTCTTGTAGTTCCTATTTCCCCCATGGCCCCTCCTAAATGGTCTCCCGAGGAACTTTTTGGCCCTTTGGACTTAGCTAACACCCAAGGTGGATTACATGATCTCTCGAAAAATGATGATTCCTGGATACCTAAATTATCGAGAGAAGTGGGATATTATGGAAACTCACATTGAACCAAATTTTGTGAGGGGTATGAATTTCATCAATCAGGATAGGAACACCCTGACATGTTTATGATAATTTTCTTGAATTCACTCACCGAGAGTGCCAGAATATGGATTGATAATCTCCCAATTGGAAGCCTCAAAACCCCTGAAGATTTGAAACAGGCTTTCATGAAGAGATGGGGTAAAGAAGAAAGCATGGCCTCCTTTTATTCTCAATACCTCGAAGTTTGGAAATAGACCAACGAAGACATTAGGGAATTCAATGATAGGTTCAACACTCTCATTAGAAAAATTCCACCAAATTTTCTCCCAAAGAGAGTTATTCTCTAGCATTACCTAAACTCCCTAAAAGGAACTTTAAAATTTACCCTCAAGGATCGATCACCTACAAGCATGGAAAATGCACAAGAGGTTGCTTGCCAAATTGAGGAGAACCTTAGGTTCAACAATTCCATCCATTAGGTTAACCTCTTGAACGATAATGACATCTGGAACCAAATGGGGAGAGCATGGTAGAGTTGAAATATAACCTCCCAGAGATCCTAGAGGTAGAATATAGTGCTTTCCCTAGAAAATGGAGCACAGGTTTCTCAAACATGAAAGATGCTTCCTTTTTCTCTCAACAAAATGAACCTCTTGAGGATTTGAAACCCACTCAAGATACATTTAGAAACCCCAAGGTTGAATACATTGAGTACTCTCTTTCACAAATCAATGAGGAAGACAATTTTGAAGAGGATTTCCCTGTTATCTACCAAGTTGGGAACATGGGAACAAAATATGGAGAACCTGCACCTTTTTATGTTACCCTCCAAATCAATGATTTCTTTCTTCATAATTGTGTGTTTGACCCAGATACCCCTAGAAAAATTATGAC
>ML884380.1:0-10622 GCA_009831015.1 Picea engelmannii | reverse complement strand
CTGTGTTTCCTCATCCAGAATAGAGTCAATGTCGAAGTCTCCTATTCTTGCTTCTATGCATTCTTTTTCTTTGAAGATCTCTGATAAGATGATATGTCGTTGGTCATTCAGGGTTTCTTTCATCTGTAGTAATACTTTCTCTGGTTCTTTCTGGGGTTCTGCCATAATCTCAGTTTGTGGATCTGCCTTAGGGTTTTCTTGGTTCATATTCATCCTCTCAACCTTAGCAATCATTCTAGGGCAATCCAAAACTCCATGGTCCATATCTTTGTAACATAGGCAACTAGGCTTTCTACCAGGGCATTCCTTAGCAAGATGTCCTGGTCTTCTGCAACTATAACAAAGGGTTAATCCTCTCTTTCTCTTAAATGATCCCCAAACTTTCCTGTACTGCGCACTAGGATCATGGTAGCTAACCTGCAAAAAAATATTTATAGGATCCTGCATCCATTTTTTAGTCCAAACATTCTCTCTATGCATAGGTATAACATATATTTCACTATTCTTATCAGATCTACTCATATCAAATCTTATTTCATCTATCAGTGCCCTAGTTTTCAAGCTAGGAAAAATCTTATCAAACATACCTAGATCCATACTTTAGAAACAAAAATTTCCACTAATCTTATCTTCAGCAGACCACAAAGATTCTAGATCTAAAACTTTTCACTATTCTTACCTCTATCAGAGCATAAAGCGTTCAGATCTTACCTCTTTTCTTCAGATCAGGATTCTTTTCTTAGCACAGAAATTCAAAGATCAAGTAGAATACTGCGCACTAGAGTGACAGATCTACGTACAGATATTTCACGATTTCAGGTCATATCTTTTCACAAAGCTTCTTTTTCCTCAGTTCCCAGCAATCATAGTTTCAAGTCCCGACAATGGAACCATTTGTTGGCACAAGAGCAGACCTAGTTTTCAACACTACAACAACACACCAACAAAACCATAACTACCGGCCCTTTTGGCAACACCTGCGAAGCAGATGAAGTCTCACCCGAGGTAGAGGCAGGGGTGGTTGCAGGGATCATATGTTTGCAACCTTAGCTAGGACACAGATTTGTGATTCTAACACTTGACAGAGCACTCAACATTTAACATTCATCAATATTCAGTCTTAGTTACAACGCAGTTAAACCCTAATTACATAGTATCACAGTATTCGTTCATATCTAAGGTATTTAAGCACTAAGCATATGTACATAAGTTAGATCTAGCATCCATCCACATTATTAAGCACTAAGCATCAAAAAATATATCTATCGTTCATCTATATTGAAGCACTAAGCACATTAACATATAAACACATCAACACATCACACAAAGCAGAGAAACACAACATGTACATGGTTTACCCCCACATTGGGGCTATGTCCACCAAATATTTGTCTTCTTTATTAGCTTCTTCAATTAGTTACATGCACAAAGCCTCAAAAACCCTACTCCACAGAGGACAGGGAATCTGCGCAGCTCGCTAGATCCTCCTTCCCCGAGTAGATCTAAGCACACAACCTTCCACAGTATCTTAAAATGACTTGCACTTAGCTTTGAAAGTCTCACATAGTGTGCACCAAAGCAATCTACACTTAGCACTTAGCACTTTCAATCACATAGATTGGACTACAACCATCACTTGCATCTAGCCAAAGGGCACTTATCCATTCATACTCTATATCCTCACTACATCATCTAGAATCTATTTATAGGCCTAAACATGGGTAAACCCATGGGATGACATCCCATACCCATTACATAATCCTGAATCCTAAAAAGGGGCTGAGATCCCGTGATCTCCACTTCGTCTTGCACTCCACCTTCGACAGCTTGTCGAAGTCCCAGAATTAGGTCAAACATGACCAAGACTCCTCAAAACTTGGTCAAGGGCCAACATCTTCCATATTTATTTCCAAATTTTTCTTGTGAATTTTGGATCTTTTTAACTTACTATTACTTTAGAAAATTCACGAAGTATATGAATTTCCTTCATGAACACTTCCTCTATTTGACTTGCCATATATGTACTTTGAATTCCAGAAAAAAGAGCATATTTTGTGAGTCTATCCATGACCACAAAAATGGCATCCTTACCTTCTGATTTCAGTAAAATCGTATTAAAATACATTGATATCTCTTCCCATATTTGATTAGGTATGTGTAAAGGATGAAGTAACCCTATATTTTTTTACTATTTCTCCTTTATTTCTTTGGAAAACCTGGCATTCTCTTAAAAAAATTTGAATGTCTTTCTTCATTCCTTCCCAAAAGAAATCTTTGTTGATCCTTTGATATGTTTCGAGGAACCCTGAATCTCCTACCATATGAGAATCATGTGACTCCCTTAATATTTGTTTCTTTATCTTTAATTGATGGAATAAAAATATTCTCCCCTTGCACCAGAGAATATCTCTCTTCCACTCCCAACGTTTGATAGAGTTCATCCCTTCCTTTATACATTGTATTTTCTATCTCATACTATTATCATTTTTCCATTCATGGCGAGCTACTTACAACCAAATAGGAATGGAAGATTGTTGGATGTAGACCCATTATGGGTAAATTCTATTTTTGGGGAGAGAAGCACGAAGGGAAGAAAGGACAGTTGGAAGGAAAACAACACGTGCGAGGGAAGCATGCGATGTGCGCATGCAAGGGAGACCTAACTACATTAGGGTTAGGGGTTTTACAATATATTGTAATGGATGATGAGCCAATAATATATATAAGTAGTACTTAGGAGGTCTAATTAGAGGATCTAGGGGGTACCTGAGTTGGATAGATGTAGAAAGAGATCAGTAGTACCTAGGAGGTAGAGAGAGTATGGAAGTTGTAAGGTTTGTAAGAACTGAAACATTTCATAAGCTGGTGATATAGAGAAGGATTGAGAAAATCAATCCTGAGGGTTATATCATAGGCTGAGGAGCCTGGTGCGATCTAGTCAGCCTAATAGGGATCGGGAAGCCTATTGAGATTGTAAGATCTGAGACTATAAACGCACGCAACGTGACATATTGCTGAGACATAATAAATAGCTTGAGAGCTAGATCTTTGTGGACATATCCCAGGAGGGGGTGAACCATGGTAAATCTTGTGTTATGTGATTGAATGTATGCATATCCATTGTTGTTAAGAATTAAATGCTATATGAATGATTTTAGGAACTAGTTATATCTGATACTCCACATGCATGAATAATAATGATTGTTTTAATCAAGAGGTTAGACTAAATAAATAAAGATCACAAGGTACAACCATATATATCCACTCATTCTCAGGATGCAATCACCTGAGTATTGCAGCCACCCATAGAGCTATCTTGGGTGAGACTGCGCAGTACACCCTGTGTATTGCGTTGCCTTCTGGTTTACCAGGGGGGGCGATAGTTTTAGAGGGATTTTGTTGGAAGCTTGTTAAATTTGAACCTGGGTCAACCTATGATAGTAAGGTAAGATCAAATTAGATAACTGATAAAGAAGAATAGAAACCAACAGATGGTTCCATTGTCATTTGGAACAGGATGGGACTGAGTGAATGAGATTTGTTGAAGAAGGGTCAAAAGAATTCCAGATCTGACGACAAGACGCTAAGAGAATGAGAATCTAAAAGGGGATGTTGAGACTGTGGAACCCAATGAAGGCAAAGATAGAGAGTTGGTTTAAAACAAAGGAGCTGGAGTTTGCACAAAAAGATAACAGAAACCCAAAGTTAACACCATGCAAATATCTAGAGAAAACCCATCCCCAAGGAAGACCACTTACTAGTGCACAATTTCAACCACCAAGGTAAAGCAGGACAAAAGGCATAATGTCCAAGCATATATCATGAAATATTGAGAAATATAAGATACACCATACTCAATTGGATTAAATATTGAAATGATTATCACCATAATATTGACTTGTACCTCATGGAGCAAGGCCCACTGCCTTCCAAAATCCAGTTGATGTGGTGGATGTCATCTGGAAATTTGTGACCATCGGTGGTGGTGAGAGGAGTTTCCAACTGTGCAAAAGGGTACTGTTGGCCATTTATTCTTCTTGACACTCCATATCTTCAACCTGATGGCCTCGATACATAATCTCCTTAGTTATCCACAAAATGGGGATAAAATCTGGCTCCTACTTGGGGACATATGTTCATCGTAGAGTGCATGAGAATTGCAACATCTCCTGGTAGACTTGTTCCTGCCAAAAACTCAGACAAAGGGATCAGAGCATCTAGGGTGGTGATATCATCATTCATCCATATATACATATAAATCCAAAATGAAAACTAATCTAGGAAAGAAACATTTTGACATTTTTTTCAAAAATTTCTAAGCTAAGCATGAAATCAATATGCAAATAGACAAAAATGAAAATGAAATGCATCTAAACTAATATGAGCAATCAAGATCCAAATGCATGGGAAAACAAGATGACTTACCTACTTACCTGGGGCATGAGCCCTGAAGAAGTCATGTGACTTGTATGTGAGGTTGGAGAAGAGATCCATCCACTGGTAGTGGCATCTTCCTCCCATCTAATGTTGCCAAATAGTACCTTTCTATGTCAGAATTCTTCCTGATGATGTAGGGTCCAAGCCATGATTTGTTATCTCACTAGTCATATTTAGGCTTGCCCCTTTTCTTTTCCCACATGAGCACAAGACTTCCTTTAGTAAAATCGATGCAAGGTGTATTTTCAACGTATGGAGGCTCTATGTGGACTGTCTCTTTGACAATTTATTCATGTTTCTCATCTTCTTTCTTCAAAATCTGTATAGACCCTAGATCCTTCCCATGGTATTTTGCAAGTTTCTATTTATATTGATTTTTGCATGGAAGAAGCGTGTCTATGTATTCCTCCTATAAGGGTAGTGTTGAAATAATGTAACTGCAAAGAGTATTCTTATTATTAATAATATTTTATTCATAGGATCAATCCCCATTGTGATTGATCATGTCGGATATTGTAATAGGACCAAATCCCCTTTTGTGGATTGGTCAACAGACAATTATAATAGGCAGAATAAGAAGCCGGCCCCAGCAGTTAATAAGAAGACCCAAAAATATAATAAAGGTGGGTTTACCCACCCAGATTAAGAATTCGGCCCTACCAGTGAAGAGACACTTCACACGTGCCAGAACTTGTATAAATAAAGGAGGCTAGAGCCTCATTTGAACACAACTCACTTGCTCAGTTTGAGAGACAAGTTATGATCTGTTATCCGCAAAGGAGAGAGAGAGTGGCACATATCTTGCGAGAGGAATTTTTGTTTTAGCATAAGATCTCTTAGCATTGTATTGGCTATTTATATTAAGGAAGTTTTGTTGGGTTTTCTTACCCTAGAGGGTTTCCCAGGATAAATGTTGTGTCTCTTGTGAATGTGTATTTCTCAGTGATCTTGTTCTTATGTTGTTGTTATCTATTGAAATGCAAAGAACTATAATAATGGCATAAACATTAACATGGAATCAGAGCCAACCTGAAGGAAGCATATTTCGCAAGAGGAAAAACGTCACTATTGCAGTACCTGCAAATTAGGGTTTTTCAAAAGTGAATCTTTTCAGCTGTAAAACTATCTAGAAAGTTGCACCCTCCCCTAAGGATCAATTTGGCATCATCAACGCACCTTTTCAGTGGATAGATCTCCCGGAAAGTGAAACCCTAGTTTCACAAAGTACCAAAAAACTAGAAAACCAGAGTACAAGAAGTACTAGAAGTACCAAAGTACCAAAGTACCAGAAGTACCAGAAAACTAGAAGCACTAGTCCAGAAATCCGCAGATCAAGTTTGAGGGGGTAAAAGTTGGATTTTCAAAATTCTGACTGCACCAGCTAACTTGCCTCAGCCCAGTGCATCTATCCCCTGGATCAAATTTTCAAAATTCAAAGTTTGAAAAATTAGGGTTTCCTCATAAAACCCTAAGTTGTAGTTGCAGTTGCAGTTGCAGTCTCAGAACCAGTTGCAGTTGCAGTACCAACTGCAGTTGCAGCCGTAGAACCAGTTGCAATCACCCTTGAAGTTTTCTTAAGAATTGGTAATGATTACCGCTACTACCAGATGGAGCCACTACCTACTAATGCTATCAGAGGTATGCACTTACATATGTTTAATGGTTAAACCCTAAAGAGTAATTGCAGGAGAAGGGATCTCTTGCCATAGATCCAGAAGGATCTCAAGATCCAACACATTCAGAGGAATGATGCAACCCAGGTGTGATTATTATGATATGCATTTATTTGTCATGACATTATTAGTGTTGCATGTTGAAGCTATGATCAAATTATTAGAAGGATTAAAATATGATCACAGTGCTTATCCTCTAACCTAACCTTCTGTCAAGATAGTGTATTGTCTTAGTACAACAAACAGGTTGAAGAAAGCACTCGTCACTTGAGTGAAGAAGACCTGGAAGAAAATCAAGCACTCATTCTTGAGGACAAGGCTCCAGGTTTGATTAATCAATATTAAAAGGTACACATGACAAGTTGATGACTATAGTTGAGATAGAAGTCATCGTAAAGTATTATACTTGATAGCGTGTGAGCATATAGAGGTAAATGCCTTGCCTGATACAACTAACACCTCCTCTAGGAGAAACGTCATGTGTTAGTTCCAGGTTGCCATGGAAGAATGCTTTGTCACGACACTATGAGAGTGTTGACCTCATTTCATATTGTATTCCTTACCTTTAATATTTGCTTCAGATAAATTACAAGTGATAGCTCTAAAGGAGCTACTAGGATGATTGTTCGTGCTATTGCTTTACATTATTAGAGGGATATTACTCTTGCTTGTTGTTTTGCTAACCTTGCTCCAAGTCACATGTAATAACTCTGAGGAATCTATGGTGAAGGTTGTAGAAGGTAACGTTATAAAGAAGAGACCATAGATGAAGCAATCATCATTGGAAGAGAAGAAGGTATCTTGCATAAGCTAAGGGGTTACTCAGAAGATGCCATGACCCACGCGAATGAAGAATCTTGGCATAGAAGATTAGCTACAAGGCACTACCATACATATGCAAAGCGGTCACAGGTTTACCAGAACTCAAAGGTGATCATGAAGGCGTATGCAATGGATGTGCACAAGGGAAGAACATCAAGAACCCGTTTCCGAAGAGAGACAACAAGGCAGAAGGAGTCCTAGAACTCATTCATTCAAATGTATGTGGCCCAATGCCATCATCCTCCATTAATGGGTATGTATACTATGTATCATTCATTGATGATTACTCTCGTAAGACCTGAATATATTTGAAGAGTTCAAGGAATTCAAAGCCTTGATAAAGAACCCTTCTGAAAGAAAGATTAAGATACTCAGGTCAGATAATGGAGGAGAATATACCTCAAAAGAGTTCATGAACTTCTGTAAAGATGTTGGGATCAAGATCCCCAAAAAAATGATGTAGTTGAACGGAAGAACAGAACCATACTGGAAGTTGTGAAGACTATGATCCATGATCAAGATCTTCCTATGTGCTTATGGGAAGAAGCAGCAATGACAGTTGTTTATGTGTAGAACTGATTATCCCATAGCACACTTGGGCTCAAGACACCAGAAGAGATGTTCACTGAAAAGAAGCCAGAGGTAAGCCATCTCAAAATATTTGGTTGTCCAGTGTTTATTCATATACCTAAAGAAAAGAGAAACAAGTTGGACCCTTTAGGAAAGAAGGGAATATTTGTGATACTGTGAGGTCTCCAAGGCCTTCAGAATCTATATATCGGGTCAACATCACATTGATACCAGCAGGGATGTGACCTTTGATGAAGATGCAGTGCTCAAGAAGTCTAAAACATGCCAACTTGAAGAAGCATATGAAGAGGAACCCGTAATCCCCAATACTGCTATGAGGGAGGTTCCCAGAGCTGCAGAACTAGTGAGGGAAGTCGTGACTTCCTCTAATGAGGAACTTCTAGAAGACCATGATATAGTAGAAGTACAAGAACCTCCTCAGATGACAATCCTCCATAAAAGAAAGCCAACTTGGGCTAGAGAGCTTATTCAAGATGGAGAGAAATACGGTGTTCCCCAAGGAACTACGAGACAGGTGAAAAGACCAAAGCCATTCTCCAGTTATACGGATTTGATGTGTGATCTTCCAGAAGAGGAGCCTACCTGCTCTGAAGAATCCATTCAAAGAAAAGAATGGGCAGATGCCATGACAGAGGAATACCAATCCATAATGAAGAACGAAGTATGGGAAATAGTTCCCAGATCAAAGAATAAAGATGGGGTATCCTACAGATGGCTCTTCAAAATAAAACATGTTGCTAATGGAAGTATTGAGAAGTATAAAGAAAGATTTGTCGCTCGTGGCTTTTCCCAGAAGGAAGGCATTGACTATGAAGAGACATTCGCTCCTATAGCTAGATACACTTCGATCAGGACCATCATAGCTCTTGTAGCTAAGATGAAGTGGAAGTTGCACCAGATGGACATGAAGACAGTTTTCCTAAACGGTGTCATCGAAGAGGAAGTGTATATAGAGCAACCCCAAGGAATTGAGGTTGAAAACAGGAAGTCTCATGTCTACAGATTGAAGAAAGCCTTATACGGATTGAAGCAAGCTTCTAGAGCTTAGTATGGCCATATAGACAATTTCTTGACGAGCTTAGGATTTACCAAGAGTAAAGTAGACTCAAATATCTACTTCAAAATTATGAACGAAGAGCCAGTAATACTATTGTTGTATGTGGATGACTTATTCTTAACCAGAGAAGAAAAGCTCATCACCGAATGTAAGAAGAAACTCGCTTCAGAATTTGAGATGAAAGACCTCAGCCTAATACACTATTTCCTAGGTCTTGAGGTATGGCAGAGTCCAGAGAGGATCTTCCTTAACCAAGGGAATTACATGGTCGAGATCTTAAAGAGATTCGACATGCTGGAATGCAAACCCATGAATACACCCATGGAAGTGAAGCTGAAGCTGTTGGTCGATACTTCATCAGATTTTATTGATGCCACACTGTACAGACAGATTATTGGATCACTAATGTACCTGACGAACACCAGACCAAACATTTGTTTTTCCATGAACACCTTGAGTCAGTTTCTGGTAGAGCCCAGACGTGTTCACCTAGTGGCTATAAAACATGTGATGAGGTACCTTAAAGGTACAATAGATTATGGTCTCAGTTATGACGGAGATCATAATTTCACATTGAGTTGATACATTGATTCATATTGGGCAGGAAGCATTGCTGACAGAAAAATCACTTCTGGATGTTGTTTCAGTTTGGGATCAGCCATGATCTTATGGCAGAGTAGGAAGCAATCCAGTATTTCTCTCAGCACAGTGGAAGCAGAGTACATTGCTGCATGTTCTGCTAGCTGCGAAGCTATATGGCTTTGTAAGTTGTTGACTGGTCTATTTGACCTAGAGATGGAAGCAACCACGATCCTATGTGAAAACCAGCGCTGCATAAAGATGACAAAGAATCATGTATTTCATGATAGGTCGAAGCACATAGAGATTCGCTATCATTACATCTATGACATGGTGTAGAGAGGAGCCTTGAAGCTCCTGTATGTTAGCACGGATGAACAGGTTGCTGATGTGTTGACCAAACCTCTATCTCATGTAAAGTTTGAACACTTTCGAGATAAGCTTGGTATAGTCCGAAAGGACCCTCCCTGAAAGGGGGAGTATATATGATTCCTTGCTTCTGACCTCGCTGTTAGACGTAAATCAAGATGATTCCTTGCTTCTGACCTCGATGTTAGACGTAAAGCAAGATGATGTGTGTGTTCCTTACTTCTGACCTCGTTGTTAGACGTAAAGCAAGATGATTCCTTGCTTCTTACCTCGCTGTTAGATGTAAAGCAAGATGATGTGTGTGTTCCTTGCTTCTGACCTCGTTGTTAGACGTAAAGCAAGATGATTCCTTGCTTCTGAACTCGCTGTTAGACGTAAAGCAAGATGATGTGTGTGTTCCTTGCTTCTGACCTCGCTGTTAGATGTAAAGTAAGATTATTCCTTGCTTCTGACCTCACTGTTAGATGTAAAGCAAGATGATGTGTGTTCCTTGCTTTTGACCTCACTGTTAGACATAAAGCAAGATGATTCCTTGCTTCTGACCTCACTGTTAGACGTAAATAAAGAAGATGATGTGTTCCTTGCTTCTGACCTCACTGTTAGACGTAAAGCAAGAAGATGATGTGTTCCTTGCTTCTGACCTAGTTGTTAGACGTAAAGAAAGATGATGTGTTCCTTACTTCTGACCCAGTTGTTAGACGTAAAGCAAGATGATGTATACCTTGCTTCTGACCTAGTTGTTAGATGTAAAGAAAGATGTGACTTGCACTGAGCTACCAGCTTAACAACTCTGACATAGAGCTAGTCTAGTACTGTGATGGGCCAGCCTAGTGTTGTGATGAGGTATCATTTTTTATACTGATACATATTGATGTATATGATGATGGCATTCTTTCGATGATGACGATGTTGTCGATGAAGAAAAATTTTGATGATTTATAGATATGCCATCCAAGATGATATTGATGATGTTTTCCTCCTACCTGATGTTGTTGATGATGTTGTCCTCTCTCTCTCGCATGATGCTGCTGAAGAATACCCTTCTTGTTAAGGGGGAGTGTTGAAATAATGTAACTGCAAAGAGTATTCTTATT
>WSFP011493782.1:0-14545 GCA_009831015.1 Picea engelmannii | reverse complement strand
ACCGGGCTAACAGTTCACCCAGAATAGGGAGCGCTCCTTTAGAAAGGTCACAGAGTGCTATAACGCTCCCAGAAAGGTCCAGAGAAGCGCCAACGCTCCAAATTTGGGTAACGCTCCTGCAAAGGGGTGGAAAAGCACTATAATTCTCCTCAGCCATGGTGAAGGGGCGCCGGCTCTCTTCAGGTAGTGTTAGAGGAGCGTTCCCTTTCCAAAACCTTGATTATGAAGCCTTCTAAGGTATTGAGAGATGTTTGCCTTCAGTAGACCAGTTTCCTTCCTTCAAATTGAGTGAATGAGATGTTTCAAGTGCCTCTGTGATGTCGTCATTGAGGTAACATGATTCAATAGTATTTACGACACCCTTATGACTAACTTGCGATATTTGCTACAAGTTGTACAGGAGTTGCGACACTTGTGACAAGTGAGAGGTATGTGCGACACTTATCCAGTTGAGTGATTTGGATGTGTAACAATGATGTAAGTGTTTTTACCCACCTTTTGTAATATAAATAGATGATATATGGGGTAGATAGAGGGATCACTTATGTATGTTGAGAAGCCCTTTTGAGAACCTTTTTGAGTTTGAGTCACAGTCATTAGTTTTTGTTCGAGAGCTGTGGAGCTCAGATGGAATTAGTTTTTGAGAGTTATGGATTGTAATTGAGGGTTAGGTCACAAGCTGTGGAGCTTGGTGCAACACTGGTCAGCCTCACGGAGTATCACAAACCTATGATGTAATGCGCGCAACGCCGTATTTTGATTAAGAGTAATAAGAACCAAAAGATCTTTATGGACGTAGCCCGGGGGGGGTGAACCATGGTAAAACATGGTGTCTATGTGTGTGTTTACCTTATGTGTTTATTTAATATGATTTATGATGAATGGATAAGTAAATGAATGAATTTGTTTACAGTGCACACTAGATTAGACATGTTGATTATGCAGAATGAATTTTAAGGGTTAAATGAATGGTAAATATGAATGATGGTATGGTAGAATTAATGTCAAAGTAGAAGAAGTATAAGTATGCCTAACATTCCCATGAGTTCCATCCCTTCCATGATTGCAAACAATTGGGTCATGAAATCACCCATAATCCATCTTGAGTGAGACTGCATTGTGCACTCTATGCTCAATGTTTCCTTCTGTTTTACCAGAGGGGCCAATGGTTTCTAGGGTTTTGTTGGAGAACTAAGGTAGAACTTGGATCAGCCCATACATCTAAAAAATGGTTATGTTTCCGGTTGAAACTATGTTATCACCATAACAATTTCTATGCGAAATCGAGTTTTCAAGACTTAGCAAGGTGCTAAATCGATGTGGAGGCATGAAAAACTAGAGGATAGGGCCAAGTATGGAGGGAGGAGCCTATATATAGTGGGCACTAAGTTGATGGGACATGATAGGCCACAGATTTCAATTGTTCCAGATCAACGGTCGGGGATCGTTTTGGGGGAGGAGTTGCGTGAAAGATAATTACCGAAAAGGAAACCACGGTTTTGGGTCGGGACCACATGGTGCCATGGGTGCATTTTGGGGCGAGAAGCGGGCTGGCCCAATCCACTTCCTAGCAGCCCCAAAATTGGGAATGTGTATAAAAGGAGGAGCTTGTCATTTATTTTATCATTTTTCAAATACTTGAACATTGAAAGTTGGCACGACCACTCCATTCAAACTGAAGCTCAATAGTGTGCCAAGTTCACGCCTTTTTCGCTCATTTACAAGTATTTTTCATCACCACCATGGTCAATATCATAATGTCAGTGGCAGAGAAAAACCCCATGTCGAATGAAGAATCCCTTATTGACCGAGATTCAAATGTGTTCAACACTGAAATCACCATTTCGTCCATCTTCGTGTCCAGAGCTAATCTGTCCGATAATGTAGGGAAACATATACCCTTCCTTGAAGCAGTCTAGGATACTATAGTCCCTTACGTTGTCGAGGTCGTGTTCCCTTTTTTTGAGTTCGTAGGTTGGTGCACAGAGAAGTATTCAAAGGAAGAGAAAGTCGTCTTCAATAAACAGGGGTTCGAGGTCCTATGTAGGGTAGAGAGTATGTCAATTCGAGGTGCCCTTGGCATACCAGAGTCTTTCTCCACAGTGTCTGAATCGTTCGAGGAAGAAAAGATAATAATGGTTTATAGAGAGTGTCCATCAGAAGTCAAAGATCTGTTTTTACAGACAATTGTCAAACCAGAGTATCTTTCATAAGGTATGTCTTTGCCAATGAGTGTGAGTATCATGGTTATTGAATTCCAATGGGTTTGTTCTCTGCTGAGTCAAATTTTAGGTCTAGATAATGATAAGCATGTGGTCAAGGTCATGTTGGGTTTCCTGTTGGATTTATTCTAGTCAGAGTCTAGTCCTTCGACCAATATCATTTTCGATAAATTCATAGCTGATAATATCCACAAACAACTAGTAAATTTTCGATCATTAAGACATTTCAAATATTACACATACTTGCTAAATATTTTCCTCGAAACAAACAATAGAGAGTTTCTTGAAGTGGAATTCACATCAACTGAATGTAAGAGAATCACATTGCTCATTTTCATCAACAAAGTCATGTTCACGGTTTACAACCTGATTTTCAACACCAACCTACCAAGAGTCCTAGATGACATGAGGAACTATTTATAGCCAAATCCATAAAACAGGGTCGGGGACTGGGTATTGTTCATGCATTCAACAATGGTATGGTTTTATGGTTGTCATGAATCCCCCTACCTTCTACCTATTTTTCTAACACCCAGAGTCTTTTCCCTTGAATTCATCAGATAAAGAATCAAATCAGAGACAAATCATTTCCTAAAAATGCACAATGCCTCCAACCTCAAATTCCCTTTCATCATTGGACCCTTCATTTGGATTTGCACAACTATAGGGAAAAATATATGATCCACATCAGATCATATCCAAGAGAATATTGATGAAAAAACATGCCCATTATGAGCATGAAAATGTTGAGGGTTTTGAAAAATTTACAAATCTAGAAGTCTATGCTAATATGGAAGCAATTCTGCAACTAGCTCAAACACAACAAGTGGAGGCAACCCTGCAACAAGCTCAAACAAGGAAAACTCCTCAGAAGTTGATAGTTAAAGTCCCTAAAGTAAATATTTACAGAAAAAGAAGCAGTTCAGAGGCCCTGGGCACCAGTGACCAGCAGAATGCCCCTAAGAAGATGAAGATCACACAATCCCCACAGATAATGGATCTAGAGGAGGAAGATCCTAAAGAACAATTGAATATAGATATGGTGGAGAGTGGCACCAATACTGTAGAGGTTGAGAAAGGAATCAAGCTCCAAAGTGAAGGCAATTCAAAAGATTTCAGTAGCAAAAAACACATCTTTGATAAGACATCTAGAGCATCTTATCAATCTAAAGAATACTTGGAAAAACAATATGATGAGAAAGGAAACTTGGCTATGAGTGAAATAAGGGATTTAGTCCCAGAATTGGAAAATATTTCTCAGCACAAATCTTCTATGTTCACAATAAGAGATATAGAGAAGAGAACCTTTAATATAGTAGTTGCAGATGAAGACAAGGTTTATGAGATCAATATAAAGTATGACAACATCAGTGCTCCAGACAAAGTAAAATTCCACAAGAATACTAGCGATATGCTATATTTAGATTAATTGGGTCTAATCTTGAATAATTCAAAGCTTTCAACTTATGCAATGAATTTGGAAGGGCAATTGAGGCAAGAAAAGGCATTCAACAGAGCTTGGAAAACTCAGGTCAAGAGGCTAGAATCTGAAGGCCCTCAGGGAGTGAAATCATCATTGGATGAAAAGGACAAGCTGATTAAAAGCCTGAAGAAGAAACTAAAAATGTCTGCCACAGAGCATCCACAAACAACAGAACTGGTTTCTCTAGAACAGGAAAAAGAAGCATTTCGACAAGAGGCATTGAAATACCAGGCTAGGATATTATAGCTAGAACAAGAAAAGGTGAATTGGATACAAGGACATAAATAATTACTGAACATAGTTGTGGTTGTACCTCCTACTGCAGAAGCTGGGCCAAGCACTGAAGGTCTTGTCCAGGCTATGTCACAAGTTATCCTGAAGGCAGGAGAAATAAAGGGGTTAAAGGGAGACATAAAGAAATTGAAACAAGAAATGAAAACAAAAGATGAAAGGATGGCTCAATTTCAAAAGGAGAAACTAGCTTTGCAGGAGAGGATAGACAAGTTGAAAATAAGATTGAGAGGCAAATTATTGTTGTAGGGATCCAAACACATCATTTGTGATTCTATTTCTTCTGAAGCTTCCAAGTTTAGAGTGTACTTAAACTTCATCAATGATAAATACAACACGGCCATCAAAGCCAGAAGCAGGTGCACTGTTGTAAATGATACCTTAGCAAAGAAGCCATCAGAGTGGGCCCAAAATTCCATAAACCTACTAAATCCCATCCCTACTGCAGAAATTCAGACCATTGGGGTCAAATATAGAACTACATTGATCATCTGGGCCAGGAGGGTTATTGCCAAGCATAATTTGCTAAAATCAGTCCAAACTAAGGCCACACAGATGGAGCAAAGTGTACAAGAATTCAAGGACCTATTTGAAGAATTGTTCATTAAGGGCCTCCCACCATTTTGGGATGGAAAAGGAAAATTATATGATAAGGAGGACTACAAATCTTGCCTCACTCAGTGCATAATGGATCACTCTAAGTTTGAAAACCTGGAGGAAAACTTGAAAGGAGAAAACCTAGTTGAGCATTTGAGTATAGATTTTGAGATTTTGAATTAGTTCAAAACAATGAAGATTGGACTACCAGTCATGACATATGATTCTTGCATTGACCTGGAGATCCTAATCAAAGAAATGATGGACTATGATATCCCTTCTGACTTGCAATGGAAGGAGATATTGCGGCTGGGTAAAACAAAGTGCAGTTTTCCAAGATCGAGTAGATAATGTCCAGGTGTCACCGAATAGGACAGATTAAAAAGAAGACGAGGGCAGAACAAGTGGCAAAATAAGAATCTGAAGCATCTGAGGAATCAACAGTTGGATCATGAAACATTTTCATGATTAATCATTATAATCGGTTCCCATACCGAAACTGACATTTGTAATTATTGTAATCAATTTTAGAAGCTGAAACGTTTCATTTCATCTATTGTAATCAATTTCTAACTGAAGGAACTCAAATTGTATAAATATTAGAAGTTCCAAATGTATTAATGTTGGCATAAGTGTAAGGGCACCCTTTTAGTTGTTCGAAACTCAATTGTAATTTTCTGGAGCTGAATTGAATACATATGCAGAAGCCTTTGAAGTCTCTATGAAAAGATTATAATGGTGGTGATATGAGTGTTGTCTTCTCTCCTTGTATGTATTTCCTGTGTTTCTAATTTCATTTACATTGTCTACTGTTTAAATTGGATAGTTTAAAGGCCTAGAATTCATCTTGTGATGCTCTTGGCTTAAGCAATTTATACTGTGTTAGGTTCTTCCTAACTAATTCATAATTCATTTCATTAATGCTCTGATGCAATTACTTGTTTTCTCCTTCTTCTTACACTATGAAAACCACAATTTATAACTCAGATTCATCGCCTCACTTAGCCTTTATTCTCTGGAGATTCCTATTGGCCAGTCAATGTTTTCATTCATTTTCATAATTTTGAATCCATAGCCCTAAGTGTCCTTCCCCTTCCTTGCCAACAAATTTATGAAAACCCACAAAAAAAACAAACCCACCCATTGATTGACAGATAAACACCAAGTGACACGAGAGATCCCTCTCTGAGCTAAGCATGCTAGTACCCATCTCTAAAGTTGGTTTGTAGGTTACCTCTGGTGTTTTTTTATCAACCAAACAAATTTACAGAGTACTAATATTTTGGCGCCATTTTCGGGGATCGAAAGTGAAATCTTCCCTGGGAAAAGAATGACTTAAAGCTTTAGATTTGATTCCTGAGGGTGACAGTGAATCAAACATCTTATTGGATGAGACTAAAGTTACCCTGACGACTCTATTAGAAAGTGACCAATACCACAAAGTAGTTTGAGCTAGAAATCTTGGCTCCCAAGAGAATTCACACCAGGAGAAACCCAGACCCAGAAGTAGTGATCCCTGTGTTTGACCCTGAGAAAATTGTACACAAAAGAAAAGAAAAACAAATAATCCCATTTCTGTGTTTAGACAGATATCTATCATTGCCCAAAGATGGAGTAACAAACATTGAAGACCTTGCTTTTGATGTGAAACTTGAGAAAACATTGTTCATAAGTAAATCTAGATCTTGTTTGAACAAGGTCATCTTTGATAAGAAATGGTTCGAAGATTTAATTTTATCTACCTCTACCAAACATATTGTCATTCATACTCATAACCAACAACCACTTCAAGTCCTCACAACAGCCATGGAAACCATGTTTTCCCCTCTTGTTCTACCTGCTTAGTTACATGATTTGTCCGGGAGAATAATATAAGGATTAAGTTGTATGATGCTGAAGGAAATGTGTCAGCCCAAAAGAATCTAGACTAGTTCAATGATTTTATAGAATTAGAAGAGGTAGAATTTGAGGATGCAAAAATGAGTTTGTTTGCACAAAGTCATGCAGGAGAAGTCAGAAAGTGGTTCAGAGCTCTCCCAGCAGCCAATATCATAAATTTTGAAGCCTTTGAAACCAGTTTTCTTGCAAAGTGGGGTGACAATAAGAACCCCCTTCAGTTCTTAGCGCAGTATAACAAAATGAGAAGGTCACCTAATGAAACGGTGCAAGAGTTTTCAACCATATTTATAAAGGTCTATAATTTAATTCCTACTGAAGTGAAACCCCCTCCTAGAGTTGCTCAACTTAGATATGTTGATTCCTTTGAAAGTGATTTTTCTTTGTTGTTGAGGGAAAGAAGATCTACTTCATTAGATGATATGATGAATGATGAAATAGAATTTGAAGTAAATCTAATGGCTTCAGGAAAGATCAAATCTAACTCTGACAGAGACATGAACAAGGTTCAATATAAGGAACAACCTTCAACCTCACAAACATCAGAAGAAAGGTTTGAAACAATGATGAAAAATATGGAGAAAATGATGGAGAGAATGGCTATAGATAATAAGAATTACACCAGAGAATAGGATGTTGTTCCACCTAGGAATCAGAGAAGACCAACAATCCCACAAATCAGGAAAAGAGATCAGAGGAACCAAGGGGATCAACAAATAAGACCTTCTTTCCAAAATAATTATGTAAATGAGAATTATGATGAAAATTTTGAAGACAACATGCATTGTTGTGATGGTGATGAAACATAGGTATTTTTTATTAAAGAAGAACATGAACAGTTCATGGATGCTAATGAAATATTCATGCAGGAAAATGATGAGAGGTTGTCAGCATAAAGAGAATATTACCAAACAGGGCTGCAAAATGCCATCATGCAATTCCAGAAATAGTATAATCTTGGAAACAAGAAGGCGCCTGAAAATCCTCCAAAGAAAATCCTACCAAAGAAACTCAGAATAACATCCCTTCTTCAAGTCAACCTAAAAGAGACTCTATTGCAAAATATGTTGTGGACAAAGGAAACCAGAAGGAAGAACCCCAGAAGAAAGTACTTGAAACAAGGAAGGAGATGGTCCTCAAAGAGGTAGAGAAAACCTCATCTCTTTTAATTTTGAAAGTGAGATGGTCAAGATTAAAATATCTGTACCATTCAACAAATTGATAAAGAACAATGAGTATAGAAATCAGATCATCAAAATTCTCAAGATGGAACAGTCTTCTGACACTTTGAACGTACAAGATGATCATCTTGCCATTTTATTTAGCCCACGTGTAGGGGAAAATAGTGATGCTGAAGAGGTCCCCCCTTTCAATGCCAGCCTGAAGATCCATGATATGACTCTAGACAATGCTATGTTGGGTTTCGGAGAATCCCATAACCTGATGCCCAAGGTGGTCATGCACCAATTAGGCATGGACATCATAAGGCCTTACAAATATATTTTCTCTTTCAATTCCAGGAAGGTGAAGTGCCTAGGCCTAATCAAATATATGATAGCATATTTGTCCCAAATTATAGAAAAAGAATATGGTCGTGGATATGGTGGTTGCTGATATCCCTCCCAAGTTTGGCATGTTGTTGTCTAGGTCATGGGTTGCAAAGTTAAAAGGAACCCTACAAATGGATATGTCATCGACACTATCCCTATTTTTGGTCAAGATAGGAGATTGTATAGGGAGGTTCTGCTCAAATACATGGTCAGTAATAAAGCCCAGCCGAATAACCATCCCATCTACTATGTGGAGACTAAGTTGGTTTCTTCCATTTTCTTCAATGATTTGTGTTTTGAAGAAAAAGGGCCAGAGATTGATATGGCTGTCAAAGACAAATATGATCAACATATTGAGAAAATTTTAGAACAACGAGAAACTACAGAAAATGAGATGTGGAGCATGAGCTTCGATGGAGCTATCAACAAAGAAGGAGTAGGAGTTGTTGTGTGGATTAACCCCCCCCAGGTTGGCTACCAAGCTGTTGTTAGAAAAACAGGACCGTGGAGCAATAAAATAAAACAAATGTGGAAACAAAACACAGAAGATACACAATACAATAGAGACACAAATTTACGTGGTTCACCCAGTGTGGGCTACATCCCTGAGGTTTTCTAAATGGGTGGTGAATCTGGTGCTTGTCATAAAGAAGAGTGGAGAAATCAGGTTATGTGTGGACTTCAGAAATATGAATAGGGTGTCTCTCAAGGACAACTACCCATTGCCTAAGATGGATCACATTCTACAAAAAGTGGTAGGTTCTTAGAAGATGTCAATGTTGGATGCTTTCTTTGGATACAATCAAATCATCGTGCACCCTGATGATCAAGAAAAGACAACATTCACAACACCATGGGGTACTTTCGTGTATGCCAAGATGTCTTTTGGGCTCATGAATGCAGGGGAAACATTTCAAAGAGGTATGGACATAGATTTTTCTGATGAGAAAGACAAATTCATTGTTATTTACTTAGATGATATCATTGTGTATTCAGTTTTTGATGAAGAACATCTCAAGCATCTAAGAAGGGATTTTCAAAAGTGTAGAAAGTTTGGCATTTCATTGAACCCCAAGAAGTTGAATTTTGGCATGGAATAAGGGAAGCTTCATGGTCACATTATTTCAAAATAGGGGATAAAAATAGATCCCAACAGAGTTGAGGGAATCTTAAAAATTGGCATACCCAGAAGCAAAAAACAAGTGCAATCTTTCCTAGGGAAAGTGAATTTTCTGAGAAGATTTATCCCTAACCTGGCTGAAATCATAAAGTACATCACTAACATGCTCAAGAAAGGAAATGAGATAAAGTGGACCCCTGAATCCAGAAAATCATTTGAAGACATTAATGTGGCATTGACCAAGGCCCCAGTACTAACCAGTCCTAATTTTGAAAAAGACTTTATATTGTTCTCTTTTTCCTCAGAGCACACCATTGTTGGTGTTTTACTATAGAAGGATGAGAAAAATTTTGAGAAGCCTATAGCATACTATAGAAGGACATTAAGGGATTCCCCCTTAAAGTATGATATCATGGAAAATCAGACATATGCACTGGTCAAGGCCTTGAAGGAGTTCATGGTTTATATCTTGCATTCTCATACTACTGCCTATGTGCCCAATAGTTCTGTGAAAGACATTTTAACTCAGCCCGATATTGAGGGAAAAAGGGGCAAGTGGATAGATGTGTTGTTTGAATATGACCTTGAGATCAAACCTACAAATTTAATCAAGGGGAAGGTACTTGTAAATTTGATGGCACAGACAAATTGTGAGCTATTGGGAATAAATTTCATAGTTGAGTTGTCAGCAGATTCATAGGAAGAAAATCCCCCTCAAGTATCCAAAAGATTCCTTGACTCCCCATGGTATGCTGGAATTATTTATGTGTTTAGAAATTTGCAGGATCCTCCTAAAATTAGTAAAACCAAGGCTAGATTCTTAAAGATAAAAGCAACAAAGTTTTGTGTTGTAAATCAATCCCTGTATTGGAAGGATCCAAGAGGAATCTTGTTGATTTTTTTGCTGCAGGAAGAAGTAGAGAAGGCCATCAGGGAATTCCATAAAGGTGATTGTGGAAGACGCCATTATTGGAAAAATACTATGCACAATATATTGAGGGCTGGGTTCTATTGGCCCAACTTTTTTTCTGATGTCTACAAAGAGATTTGAAGTTTTCATGAATGTCAATTTTTTTATGGGAAGAGAAAATTGCATCCTTTTCCCTTGAAGCCCATCTCTGTTGAAGCACCTTTTAGACAATGGGGCCTTGATTTCATAGGAGAAATTCATCCACAATCCTCAACTCAGCACAAGTGGATTCTGACATCCATAGATTAATTCACCAAGTGGATTGAGGTAGTTGCCACCACGCAGGCCACACATGTTGTTATCGTTCAGTTTTTGGAGAACACTATTTTGTTTAGGTTTGGGTGTCCAATCAAAATCATTACAGACAATGCAACAACATTTAAGTCCAAAAAGATGGAGAAATTTTGCAGTGATTACAATATAACTCTTTTCCACTCCACATCTTATTACCCTCAAGGTAATGAGTTGGCTAAGTCATCCAACAAGAGATTGAACAGAATTATCAAAAAGTTGTTTCTAGATAACAAAAAAACTTGGCACAAAAAGCTCATCCATGCACTATGGGATGACATGATCACTCCAAAAAGATCTATTGCCACTTCACCCTTCCAGATTGTTTATGGCACAGAGGCAATTTTTCCCACTACATTAGGATTTCCAGTGATGAGGTTGTTATAGGAGAAGGATGCTGAAACAGATGCCACTCGAAGGAGAAAAGATGAAGGGATCAATGTCCAACAAACAAGAGAAAAAGACTTCAACAATTCTCAGTGGCACCAAGACAAGATTAAGAAGGATTTTGACAGACATACCAAGGAATATAATTTCAAAGTGGGAGACTTGGTATTGAGCTGGGATTCCAGAAATGAAGACAGAGGAAAGCATGGGATTTGATCATCTATGGTTGGTACCTTTCAGAATTGCAACATACCATGGAAATAATTCCTATATGATACATGAAAGTAATGGATATATTGTTGGAGGAGGACCTATGAATGGTAGGTTTCTAAAAAATTATATCGTTTAAAGGAACTATCACCCTTTCCATTCATTGTATATAACCATCTTGTTTTTCAGTTGAAGTAGTTGGAATTAAATCAACTGAAGTTGAAGCTCGAAGCGAAGGCCCTAAGCTATGCTGAGTAGATTTTGAGTTTTCTGATAAGATGTTGGCAGATTCAGTTGCAGGATTAGATTACAACGCAATGGGTAGGAACTTGGTTTGTCATTCTTTGCTACCTCGCTGGGAGGATAGAATCCCCAGTTGGATCCCATGTTATCACCATAACAATTTCTATGCGAAATCGAGTTTTCAAGACTCAGAAAGGTGCTAAATTGTTGTGGAGGCATGACAAACTAGAGGACAGGGCCAAGTATGGTGGGAGGAGCCTATATCTGGCAGGCCCTAAGTTGATGGGACACGATAGGCTGCAGATCTCAATTGCGCCAGATCAACAGTCGGGGATCATTTCGAGGGGAGGAGTTGCGCAGAAGATAATTCCCGAAAGTGAACTGAAACAAAAACCACGATTTTGGGTCGGGAACACGTGGCAACACTGGGTGCATTTCAGGGTGAGAAGTGGGTTTCCCCAAACCACTTCCTCACGCCCCCAAAATTGTGAAAGTGTATAAAAAGAGGCATTTGTCATTTATTTTATCATTTTACAAATACTGGAACGTTGAAAGTTGGTGCGACCACTCCATTCAAACTAAATCTCAACAATGTGCCAAGATCACACCATTTCCACTCATTTACAGGTATTTTGCATCGCCACCATGGACCCTATTATAATGTCAATGGTAGATAAAAACCCCATGTCTAATGAAGAAGCCCTAATTGACCAAGATTCAGATGTGTTTGACACTAAAATCACCATTTCTCCCTTGTCTGTGTCTAGAGCTAATTTGTCCTATAATGTAGGGAAACATATACCCTTCCTTGAAGCAGTTGAGGCTACTGTATTCCCTTACACTTTCGAGGTCACATTCCCTTTTCCCGAGTTCATAGGTTGGTGTGCAGAGCAATATTCACAGGAAGAGAAATTCGTCGTCAATAAACAGGGGTCCGAGGTCTTGTGTAGGGTAGAGTTTTTTTCTGAGGTGCCCTCAACATACCATATTCTTTCTCCGCAGCGTCTGAACCATTCGAGGAAGAAAATATAATTAGGGTTTACAGGGAGTGTCCATCAGAAGTCAAAGATCTATTTTTACAGACAATTTTCAAGCCAGAGCATCTTTCAGAAGGTCTGTCTTTTCCATTGAGTGTGAGTATCATGGTTATTGAAGTCCAATGGGTTTGTTCTCTGCTAAGTCAAATTTTAGGTCTAGATAATGATAAGCATGTGTTTGAGGTCATGTTGGGTTTTCGGTTGGCTTTCTTCCAGTCAGACTTTAGTCCATCGATCAATATCAGTTTCGATAAATTCATAGCTGATAATATCCACAAACATCTAGTAAATTTTCGATCACTAGGACATTTTAGATATTACACATACTTGTTGAATATTTTCCTGGAAACAAATAAGAGAGAGTTTCCTGAAGTGGCATTCATTGCAACTGAATGTAAGAGAATCACATTTCTCATTTTCATCAACAAAGTCATGTCCAAGGTTTACAACCTGATTTTCAACACCAACCTACCAAGAGTCCTAGATGACATGAAAATCTATTTACAGCCAAATCCAAAAAACAGGGTTGGGGATTGGGTATTGTTCATGCATTCAACAGTGGTCTCGGTTTATGGTTTTCATGAATCCCCCTACCTTTTGCTTATTTTTCTTATAGCTAGAGTCTTTTCCCTTGAATTCAATAGACAAAGAATCATATCAGAGACAAAGCATTTCCTAAAAATTCACAAAGCCTCCAACCTCAAATTCCCTTTCATCATTGGACCCTTCATTGTCAAGACTAGATCATGCTTTCCTCAGATCCATGAAAATCTCAAGGAGTTTGGATTTGCACAGCTACAGAGAAGAAGATATGATCCAAATTAGATCATATCCAAGAGAAGATTGATGAACAAACATACCCCTTATGAGCATGAACATGTTTAGGGTTTTGAAAAATTTTCAAATCTAGAAGTCTGTGTTGATATGGAAGCAATTCTAGAACCAACTCAAACACAACAAGTGGAGGAAACCCTCCAACAAGCTCAAACATGGAAAAATCCTCAGAAGCTAATAGTTAAATTCCCTAAAGTAAGTGTTTACAACAAGAGAAGCAATTCAGAGGCCCTGGGCACCCATGACCAACATAATACCCCTAAGAATATGAAGATCTCACAATACCCAAAGATAGAGGATATATATGAGGAAGAGCCTAAAGAACAAGTGAATATGGATATGGTGGAGAGTGGCACCAACACTGTAGAGGTTGAGAAAGGAAACAATCTCCAAAGTGAAGGCAGCTCAAAACATTTCAGCAGCAAAAAACACATCTTTTATAGGACATTTGGAGTAGCTTATCAATCCAAAGAAGACTTGGAAAAACAATATGATGAGAAGGGAAACTTGGATATGCTTGAAATGAGGGAGTTAGTCCCTAAAGTGGAAAATATTTCTCAGCACAAATATTCTCTGTTCATAGTAAGAGATATAGAGAAGAGAACCTTTAATATAACATTTGCAGATGAAGACAAGGTTTATGAGATCAAGATAAAGTATGAAAACATTAGTGCTCCAAACAAAGCAAAATTCCATAGGAATACCAGTGAAATGCTATATTCATATTAATTGGGTCTAATATTGAAGAATTCAAAGATGTTAACTTATGCAATGAAGTTGGAAGGGCAGTTGAGGCAAGAAAAGGCATCCAACAGAGCTTGGAAAAATCAGGTCAAGAGGTTAGAATATGAAGGCCCTCAGAGAATGAAATCCTCATTGGATGAAAAGGACAATCCGATTCAAATCTTGAAGAAGAAACTAAAAATGTCTTCCATAGAGCATCCACAAACAACATAACTGGTTTCTCTAGAATAGGAAAAATAAGCATTTCGACAAGAGGCATTGAACTACCAGGCTAGGGTGTTATAGCTAGAACAAGAAAAGGTGAATTGGACACAAGGACATATGGAATTACTGAACATAGTTGTGGTTGTACCTCCTACTATAGAAGTTGGACCAAGAACTGAAGGACTTGTCCAGTCTATGTCACAAGTTAGCCTGAAGGTAGTAGAAATCAAGGGGTTAAAGGGATACATAGAGAAATTGAAACAAGAAATGGCTCAATTTCAAAAGGAGAATCAAGATTTGCAGGAGAGGATAGAAAAGATAAAAATAAGATTGAGAGGCAAAGTACTGTTGCAGGGAGCCAAACACATCATCTGGGATTCTATTGTTGTTGAAGCTTCCAAGTTCAGAGTGTACTTAAACTTCATCAATGATAAAGACAACATGGACATCACAGTGAGAAGTAGGT